>CM074964.1:12327221-12337664 GCA_037577455.1 Pangasius macronema | reverse complement strand
TTACATACACACACATATACAGTAAGGTCCATAACTATTTAGACAGTGACACAATTTCCATAATTTTGCCAAAAGACCCAAGCAGCAGCTGAAGGCGGCTGCAGTAAAGGCCTGGCAAAGCATCTCAAGGGAGGAAACTCAGCATTTGGTGACCTAATATTTATGATTATGTTAATTTGTCCAATTAGTTTTGAGCCGGTGAAAATGGAGGGAAAATAAAAATGGCTGTAATTCCTAAAGGGTTAATGCAATATTTTTGTTAAACCCCTTATATATATATGTACTATGCAAGCACTATGTAAGCCAGGCTCAAAAGACATTACATTCTTCTTATATCTGACAAGAGAAACTATTTTAGCTTCTTTAATTGCAGTCTGACAAAAGCTACAAATAACCAATTTGCATCAGTGTATTTTCAGCACAAGTTGGCTTAGTTACCATGTGAGATGGATTATTGTGATCTGTATACTGTCTCTGTGTTAAGATCCCTGATCATGAAAAGAAGCTAAAAATTCTTTACTAACCTGACAAACAACTAAATACATAAAAATAAAATATAAAAATACGGTATGTCTTTCCTAGTCACTCATGAAATGTGGCTCTCTTTACTACATGCTTTTGATATAATACCTCTTAATAATAATCGCACCTCTGGGGTTGGGGGTTTGAATCCTGCTTCCGCCCTGTGTGAGGAGTTTTTCGTGTTCTCCCCGTGTTTCAGGGATTTCCTCCAGGTATTCTGGTTTCCTCCACCATACAAAGACATGCATTGTAGGCTGTATGGCATCTCTAAATTGTCCGTGGTGTGTGATTGTGTTTGCAATTGTGCCCTGCAATGGGTTGGCACCCTGTCCAGGGTGTCCCCCACCTTGTGCCCCAAGTTCCCTGTGATAGGCTCCAGGCTCCCCACAACCCTACGTAGGATAAGCAGTACAGAACATGGATGGATAATAATAATTATTATTATAAACTTGCAATAAGCAAAGATAAAGGTAACAGGAAATAAACTGATAACACAGAGCAAGGCGATTAGTTTGATGAAAGAGATTGTTGGGAAGGAATTAAAAATTTTGGGTGGTATGACACAAAAAGAACTGCCATTAACTGGAGCCTACATCTATGAACCACATTCTGAGAATATTAAAGTATGTGTAAATGAATGGAGGCTCAAGAGCAAGGGCAAGACCATGCAGTGCTTTGAAGCTAAATAACTTGATAAAAGATATGAAACAATTAGGCTTTACAAAGCCAGAGAAATTCTATGGTCCGATTTTCTGTGTTTGAATGTGTTTAGGTCTGGAAATTACAGGAAGCCCAATGAATAAGGCCACTGAATATTAGTCTAGATAGACAGTTCCGAAGGCTGTCTAACAGTTTCTAAATGTTAAAAAGTAAGTGAAGGACAAATTCAAGCAAAGTTTCAAAAGTGGAAAAATAACAGGCTCAATCAAAAAACATTGTTTGGCATCAAAAGGATGTGACAAATGACATCTATTTTACAGTAGCTGCAATTTGTACAGAAAATATGGAACAGTATCACAGGGTCCATAATATGTAAATATTTTAATAATTGTTTAGTATTTATTAAAAAGGTAAACACAAGCTGATGTCAGACAAAATTATTAGGAACTGTGATAAATATGAAGAATTTCGGGCCAAGTAATATCCAGCTGATGTTGTGATTACAGACTTAGCTTTGTTTGATTTATTTCTGCTAACAAACGTTACCCTAAGTTTAATGTTAGCTGCCATACCAGTGTTAATTTGACTAGCTCGCTAACTGACAGCAACTGAAACACCATGTTTTACTTAATGGTTTGTTAAAGAACTTTATACCACAGCAGTTTTGAATTGTTGAATCTAATTAGTCAGAAGATGTTGATTATTTTTTTTATAAAAGCAACTCTGATAATAGTTCCAGCTGTAATTCAAATGATAGATTTATAGCAGACATTTGTTCTAATACATTACTGTTTCTGTAGTATCAGCTCACTCACAGGTATTTGTGTGGAGGACAATTTGCATAAACTAAGGCTAAAAATAAACAGATTTTTTTTAAAAAGTTATATATAATATGTAACTATGTATACAAAGTAGGTATACAAAGTATGTATAGTGTGTATTATGTATACAAAATATATAATCATTGACATTTGAAATGATTTTCAAATTTTCTGTAAGTAGCTGTTTATTTAAAATTTATGAAAGGAGTTTCCAGTGTCAGTTTTCCATCACAGGAAAGTTTTCAGGACAAAGGACTGACTTCTTGGTATCATGCTATGCTGCAATTTTGTGATTTTTTTTTTTCTTGTCAAAAAAGGGAGAGATGTGTTAGGGAACTGTTTATAGCTGCTGTAATGTAAGTGATAACAGGAGCTAACTTGTCTCACAGATCTTCCTAAACAGTAAATGTAACTATAAATGGTTAAAAAGCATGATGTGTCATTCATTAATAAATTAAATAGTAACCAATGTCAAACTGCTATGTTGTAAGAGAAAAAACACTTTAGGTCATGCTGGAAATAATCAATTTTGGGGTGGTAAGAGCACGTTTCCGATGTGTTTTATTCCGTAATAAGTAAATCAGTCATGTGAAAACAGGATACATTCCAGAATAAATCCTGCAAAAAAGAGAAAAAAACACTAAAGATTGAAAGTTTTTTTGTTTTTTTTTAATTAAAGATTGATTTAAAGCTTATTGGTTTGTATTTTCATTAATTGCTGCTTAGTATTTTACTTGAGAAACCTGATAACCTGATAAAACTTTTAATAGTTTTGGCATAAAATCAACTCAATAAATTATTTGTAAAAGGCACAGGAGGCTCCTGACATTTTCCTGACATTCACACACAGCATAAATAAATACCGTGACTTGTCTGTTGTTTGTATGTTAACTATCAGGAACTGGTTCACTTACTAATCAGATATGTTCTTCATTATAATTAGTTCAAGAGAAACACTCCAGGCTGTCAGGAAAATAGAATTACTGTTGATCTTAATACAGAGGAACATATCTTTATAATTAATTGGCCAATTCATCTGTATCAATTGCAGGGAATGATAATTAAGCATGTGTTGTGCATTTCACCTCCAGATGCAGCTCTTTGTCTTCTTCTTACTCCTCTGGAGTACTGAGTATGTTCCCCACTTACATTTTATGTCATAAATAATTACTGTGGGATTTCATTCATACCCTATGTGTTCTGTAATTAAAGTGGATACTCTGCATATCCACATAAAAGCAGATTTCTAGCAGGAACCTTTCTTTTTTTTTTTTGCAAAGGATATTTATCCATATTTATCCATAAGAATAGGATATTTTTCAAAGCTATGGAAGAACAGAGTTTCTTAACTACAAAAACTTTCATGTTCCTTTGAAAAAAATGACATGAGTTATTAAGTGGAAATAAGGACATAGCACTTTTTACCTTTTTTTTCCACAATTTGTGGGTCAGGGCTTCTGTAAAATAGCACCTTTTCAACACTCAATAGAAAAGAATAGTAGGAAGAAGAAAACTGTTGGGAGAAAAGAAATGTTTTATGTGAGAAGAAAATGCGGTCACAAAGGTCCTGGGGTGTGATATTCAAAGGTTTGGGAGCTATGGCTCGAAAAGATCTGCCTCCCACTGATGTCTGGACCTGAGAGTCTGATCAGCAGTGTCTGGCTATAGAGCTCAGAGTATAGAGTATAAGGAAGGGCAAAGCCATGTATTGCTTTGTGAGCAAGAAAAAGGAGTTTGTATTTTATTCTTAGTGAGTCAGGGAGCCAGTGTAACTCTTGGACTGTCAGTGTAATCTGTGCTGTACGTTTGGCATGAGTAAAGACTCCAGCAGCTGAATTTTGAATATGTGGAAGATGTATATGGGCTAGCAAAGCTAAGTCTTTGCTCTCTTTCAAGAAAAAAACAAAAAAAAAAACAATAACAAACAAGGTTCTGTTTTTGTAAACCACATTTTGAATTATTCTTTCATTTTTACTCAGAATAGTAGCACCAGCAGGGGTCATAAGAAAAAAGTACACATGTAAAGTAGAAGCTAGAGCTGATTTCTTTCTAGCCCATACTGTAGATTTATGCAAGTTATCAGTGACAGTTATAGATAAAGAATATGTGTGTATGCATAATAGTCTTACACCTACACCTACAATGAGTTCCTAAAAGTAATGGTAAATTTTTTGCCCTCCGCTTCAATATCATGGCTAGCTGTTACTGTGTGGGAGTCTATTTAGGTTTTTACCAGAAATGCCAAACAAGAGAGAATTATAATATTCTAAGTGTGAGGTTATGAAAGAATAAACCAGGGTTTCAGGTTCTTTCAAATTAATAAGGGTTGAAACTGATAAAAACTGATTTTTGTGAGTGGCATAATACTTAGTAACAATTAACAATAATTATACCCATCCATTATTTTCTCTATCTTGAATAGAGCCCCAGTTGCAGCTGAAGAGAAGCAGCCCCATAGCATGATGCTGCCACCATGGATATGTGTTCTCTGGGTGATAAGCTGTGTTATCTTTTTGATTCAAACATATCTTTTAGAATGAGGCCCAAAAAGTTCTATCTTAGTTTCATCAGACCATAATACTTTGTGCCACATAGTTTGGGGTGATTGAGGGAGGCTTGAATGTTTTTTGTTGGTGTTTTTGTTGTTGTTGTTGTTGTTGTTGTTGTTGTTGTTTTTGTGAGAAAGGGCTTGCATCTAGTCACCTACTGCATAGCCCAGACATGTGAAGAATACAAGAGATTGTTGTCACATGCAGGGAGTGACCAGTACTTGCCAGATATTCCTTCAGCTCCTTTAATGTTGCTGTAGGTGTCTTGGCACCTCTTTCGTGATAAGATTCATTCTTGTCCTTTCATCGGTTTTTGAGGGACATCCTGTTCTTGGTAATGTCACTGTGGTGACACCCCATTTTCTCCACTTATTGATGGTGGCTTTCACGGTGTTCCATGGAACTAATGTTTTGGAAATTCTTGTACCCCTCTCTTGATTGATACCTTTCAACTGACAGATGGTTTGTAAACTCTTTCCAGACCATGGCTTCAGCAGTCAGATGAAACCAAGAAGATGTAAAGAAAATGCTAGAGAAGCAGCTGATCTTTATTTGTGGTTAATCAGAATCACTTTGCAACTCTATGCAACAATTTAGAGATATTTGTTTTAGATGACCTTATTCTGCTCTTGCTGCTTTTGAGAGAAGAGTGAACGTGTCTTTGTCAATATGCACCTCAGACAACTGTAGTTCACACAGAAATGTCAGGTAATGCATTGGTTCATGCTTGCAATGAAAAGATCACCACAGCTGAGACATTTCCTGTTGTTATCAAAGCTCACCCCAAAGGCTTAGACTATATCCATTCTATGTGATATCTCCAAAACACCTCAAAACTTATGGATATTTAAAAGTAAGAAACTCTGAATGTGATAAAATAAGGATTTTCTCCACATATGGTTTTGTGGGTGTGTTGAGCTAACTATAACAAGTTACTAATAATGCAACGTACAAAGAAAAAAAAAACTGTTCAGAATATACAAAGCTTGAGCCTGCATTTTTTTTTTCAAAAGACCAGGCCAAATGTCAAAGCAGAAATTTGACTGACAGAATTCACAACAGATTTGGAGCACAAAGGTTCCCTGAATGTCAGGATTAAGGCGCAGAATGCACAAACCATCCTCATCATGGAGTAATGGGTTCACTCCTCCACAGGATTTGAGCAGCTTCCATTAATTAGTTTTCTTAATTAACCCAGCATGAGTAAACATTAATATTCCATCCTCATAAGATAACAAAAGTCTGCTTTCCACTGCTGAAATAAGGTGACTTTACTGTTTCTGCATAGAGTGAGTCTGGAAATTGAAGGCCTGGAAAAATATTTTATGTCGTTGGTATTGCAATTATCATCCATTGGCAGCCTTAATTGTCATGTAAATAAGTTTTGTGCTCATAAGTAAATAAATAGAGAAAATTAATCACTATTGGATTGATTGATTTTCTTTATCTGCTATGCTGAAAACGTACTCAATCAAATGCCTCTGTTAGAGCAAAATTTAAACTTCCACAGCGCTAAACAGCGTTTATTTTTTCCTCCAGCTCAGAAAAGTAATCAAGTCTTTTGCGAAGACAGATGCAAAACAAGCTGGTGTCCCAACTTTGGCTGGATCAGGCATAATAATCAGACTCGCTTTAAATCTCAGAGTAAGTTGTCAAGGAGTCAGGAATGAGTTTGCAGCACCACTTTGCACGCTGCTCTGCCTAAATAAATAATTTTATAATATATTGCCTCGTCTCCTCTGAGGTGGGACAACAAATCAATGCCGATAGCTTCAGGCCTGATGACACATGGAGATGCTGATAAATCAGTGAGAAGGACCTGCTCTTAATTACCATTTGGGCTGATGTCAGAGGAGCCAAGTGATGACGAAGCATTCGGTTGCTAAAGAAGTAACATTTACACGGGGGACAGAGACGAATGGACGATGCATCCCAAGATCAATCAGAGCCCTTCAGATCATCTTTCATCTCCCAAAGGCCATTCCAGTGCACTGATCCCTGTGTTTGTGTAGCAAAATTGAGAAAGGAAGATCAAGGTGGTGAAAAAAAATGTAACTGATACAGACAGAGTGAGAAAAAAGACAGAGAGGGAAATGAAGAGAGAGTGAGGCAGATAAGACTGAGTACGGCGCTATTGATTGTTTTCATCATGGTTTAATTGCAATTAAATGTTGCCCAAAGCCTTGTGGATCTGTTTCACTGCTGTCTCGGTGCAGGATGCGGCATTGAGTACTGAACGCATGTCGACTCCTGGCAGGAAATCCACTGCTAATGCATTCCCTGTGAGCACGTAGCATATTCTGAATTAGCTAGCTAGATGACAGACTACGAACCACGGGATGCCATTAAATAGCCTACTAGCAGATATAATTTACTCGAGTAGAGCTGAAAGGGATAAGATAAGCCACCGCAAGTATTTAGGCAACTGTGTAGAAAATAAATTGTGACCATATTTTTAGGAAGGAGCAACCATTTTATTTATAAAGAGAGCACACAGAGAATGTTTTAGGGGTTATAATACAAAATAGGAGCATTTTCTGATAAAATAAAGTTTATAGCAATAGTTTAATAACAAAACAAACTTTACAACTTTGAATTCCCCCCAAATGTAGCTGATCAGACATTTAGTGTCCCACATTAATAGAGCTAGGAGGCTAATGGTGCATACAGGTTACCCAAAATATTTTTTATCTGAATATCATTATTATCTTTTTTTAATTTTAATATATTTATATAATATAACGTATTGGATCAGACATTTGGTGTCCAACATTAACCTCTTTAGTGTTGCCTCGGAGGTATGAGGCAAATGTTGCATATAGGTTACCCCAAATATTTTTTTTATGTTAATATATTAAATATATTCAAATAGTTTTGCTACCTACCCTCATTGTCAAGAAAAAAAAGGTAGCAGTGACATAATTAACAATTGAAATATACTATATTATAATCATGCGTATCATTTCCAGCTTTCTTCTGCTCCTTTTTTACTTTGGAAGACTGGGCCTAGAGGTAAATGATACAAAAAATGATTCTGAGTGGCCAAGGTGCCTGTCCAGAAGGTTATACCACAAAATGTGTCCTAAACCACATCAGAATGTCTGTGTAATATCACTCATGAACTGCATACAGACTGAGGCTGATATTTATAGAAAGATTTTGAGTATGACTTCCATTACTTGTTATCCACATCATAGCTCCAGTACCAGATTAAAGTTGGACACGTTGGTTTTGGCTCATTGCATTTGGAGTAAATTTAGTAAATAAAGTAAAAAAAATATTTATTTTTTACAGATGAATATTGGGAAAAGACTGGGGATCTTCAACTGTCCAGTTTTGGTAAGCCTGTGTCCACTATAGCCTCAGATTCTTGGCTGACAGGGATGAGATGCTTTTCTGCTCACCATGGTTGTAAAGAGTTGTTATTTGAAGTAGCTCAGCCTACTTATCAGTTTGAACTTATCTGGCCATTATCCTTTCTCCATTCTCTCATCAACAAGGCTTTTCCACCCACAGAACTGCTACTCACTGGATGTTTGATGACATCAGGCACCAACTACCATGCTACAGGCAAAGTGACTAAGATCACATTTTCCCCCATTCTGATGTTTAATATGAACTGTGCGGCATAAAAGAAAAATGGCAATGAATCTTTTGGGAGCCATAAGAGTCGGTTCTTATTGGTGAGCTGAGCCAGAATTCTCATAATTACTTCAAATGTATTAAATAAAATATTTTTAAATAAAGTATAAGATATCAAACAAATCAAAGAAGCACATATTAAAATAAGGTCCCAGTGAAAAGAAATACACTGTTTGCCTAGAAATACTGATGGACATTTTCCATTTTCTTTAAAACTACTGGTGCAAATTCAATCAGTCAAAAGACATGTTGGCTGGTAGGTAAACTAGAAATGAATAATGCTGAAATACTTCTTTTAAGTTGATGCAATGCTCAATTTTAATGATATTCAATCATATATTGTTATGATATTCAATCATATATTGTTATGCTGGACAGGCTCTAAGACTTCTTAGAGCCTGTCCAGCATAACAATATATGATTTTGGTCTGGTATGATTTTACCCAGTGAAAGCTTTGCTTCGGAAAAGTAAAGCAAAACAGTGGCTTTACTTTTTACTTTTACTTTTTTACTTTTACTCCAGATCTTACTCAGACCAACAGCTCCTAACGAAATTATGTGATAATAGAGCACAAGCTCCCCCATATGAAAGTAGGTGCTAACATAAGCAATCAGTCATAGCTTATCATATTTTGTATGGTGAACCATTAAATCCAGCTCATTTTTAGGTCTGGTTTCATTATGTATTACCCCTGTTCACACTAGTGAGGATGATCTGTGAGGCAGACAGCTTGAATTGGTGCTATTTTGGATGAATCTCTTCCTAGATTACATTTTTCTAGTCTACTGCACACCCCAAAATCTGGCCATATCTAAGGGCTACACTTGCTTCTTTGGGAGCTGCTTCAGAAAGCTACACAATTAAAGAAGCATTACTGTAGAAGCATGATTGCAGTGCAGTGTCGCAATCAAATTCACCTTTTCTATAACCTTAACAGTATTAACTCTGGGTGAGAACAAAATTGCAGCGAACTTGGCCGTTGATCAAGCAATAATGGTTTCAGTCTCTACTGGTGAAGGAAGTAATCATATATATAT
Organism: Pangasius macronema; assembly: GCA_037577455.1. Taxonomy (NCBI): domain Eukaryota; kingdom Metazoa; phylum Chordata; class Actinopteri; order Siluriformes; family Pangasiidae; genus Pangasius; species Pangasius macronema. The sequence goes on along the minus strand of CM074964.1, from coordinate 12,328,432 downwards.
ATATAGTGAAAGATGATAGCTATAGATATAAAGATAGATAGACATATCTATCTATATATACTTCCAAGTTTCTCCGGGAGAACAGACTGTAGACTCATCCAAAGATGTATTATAAAATTTTGCCATGTATAATGATACTGAAGCCCTCTGGTAACAATATTACAACCCCAGTTGTTCTACAGAAAGATGGAGAGAAAAGAAACATTCATACCAGTCACTATTTACAGTATTCTTCTGTAATATCTTTGTTCTGAAAATTGCCACTGAAATTTCTCTGTAATTGTACCCATTGAGATTTGATTGCTTCAGCATACCAAGCAATTCTCTCAGTTATCAACAACCTCTGGTATACGCTCATGATAATGTTGTGTTGAGAAAATAAGGGGACAAAAACAATTATTTTGCACTTGCCAAATGATAATGTGTGCAGGGAATATTGTGCTAGGGAATGGAGGAGCTTATTTGTTCAGAGTGAGACATTCTTGCAGGATGAACTACAGTAAACCTGCAGTCCAGTTTCAATTCAAGCACAAGGTGTAAAAATTGAATAAAATACAGTAGTTATGTTTCAGGTAGTGTTTGAAGGCCATTTTTCATGCTGAGAATTTCACCACCTGGATGATATACAAGTGTGGACAGTCAATACCACAAGCACAAGGAGCAAAAAAAATTATATGGGAAGTTGAAGTTTTACAGTAGAGCAGCTCAATGGTATGAAATACACTGACATTTAAGACACTGTCTTACCCTCTGGGAGAACTTGTATTTGTTCTGTGTAGAACTTCTCAAAAGTAGATTCCACTTGCAGGAAAAGTTCCAACTTCCAACTACAATCTTTTTACTTATTATGTAAAATTATGCAGATATAGGTCAAGAACTGATCTGAGTAATTTTGACCATGGCATGGTTGTAGGTGCTAGATGGGCTGGTTTGAGTATTTCAGAAACTACTTAACTCCTGGGATTTTCACACACAGTTTACACAGAATGGTGTGAAAAACAAAAAACATCAAATGAGAGTGGTCAAAGAATGGCCAGACTGGTTCAAGTTCACAGGAATGTCAATCATGAACAGGAATCTGAGGAATCAGGAATTTATTTATATATATGTAAGTATATATGCATTCTATGTATGTACAGTCAGGTCCATAAATATTGAGACATCGACACAATTCTAACATTTTTGGCTCTATACACCACCACAATGGATTT
>CM074964.1:12298399-12327121 GCA_037577455.1 Pangasius macronema | reverse complement strand
TTCTGAAGCATTTGGCTGAATATGAGCAGATAATATTGCCCGAAACACTTCAGAATTCATCCTGCTGCTTTTGTCAGATTAAATTAAAGCTGACAGTCTGGAGTTAAAGCACATCTTGTTCGTTTCATTTGAAATCCATTGTGGAGGTGTATAGAGCCAAAAATGTTAGAATTGTGTTGATGTCCCAATATTTATGGACCTGACTGTATGTATGTATGTATGTATGTATGTATATATACAATGCATGTATGTATGTGTGTATGTCAGCATCTGTCTGTTCGTCTGTCCATCTGTCTGCATGTCATTGTGTGACTACACTAAGCTCCACTCATGTAGCCTTTATGTTCTTCATGACGTGCATATCATATTTTCTGTGGTATGTCCCATCTGATGTTGTCACATGCCTCGTTTTAGGTTCAGTGCTCAGGGAAATGTCCTTGGTTCTGTTCAGAGAACTACAACAAATGCCACATGGCTACATGTCCATAAGCAATCTCATGTCTTTCTAGACTTTAGTCAATACATCAGGCTGAAGAACAAGAAAACAGAAGTCAAAATCAATATCTTAACTGAGCCAAAGCAAATCTTGGTGGGGAAAAATAAAGCTTTCAAGTCAAGGTCATGAGGCTAATGTAATGCAATACTGGATAGATTCGTGAACCCAACATTTGCGATATGGATATAAATCCTGTGGGTGGAAGGTTCTGACGCGTTTTATCCTGTCCATGTAGATGACTTTCCTTCTCATGCTTCATGTGTTATGATGCAGTTTGGCTGACATGTTTACTGCTAATACTCAGCAGAAGGTAAGTAGTATTCGTACACCATCCCATAAATATGTCTTAACAGTAATTCATAGAATATAATGTGCAGGGCTTATTAATACCATGCATTTCATGCTGAGTTTGTGTAATATGAACAAATGAAATTCTGTGTGGAAAAGAACAAGGCTTCATGTTTCAAATCCAGACACTGCATTTTAAGGAGGACCAATTGTCCAGGTGAGGGATTTTATGATTTGTGTTTTGTTGATACTCAAGCAGAAGCTCCAATTTTGACCTAGTAAGCACCTTAATATATCTCAGACCACTGCAGTGTTTGAAACAAACTGCTGAAATTAGCCATTTGTTGAGGTTTTTCAAGTGTGATTGTTCATTTTCCACTGTGGTGGACAAAGTGAACAGAAGAAACAGTGGGAAGAAGAATTGTTCCTGTGTGCTGGACTGGCAGCCAAAACCCCTGACATGAAAACCAGCATTCGTTCCTCATTTCCTTTTCTTCCTGCTGCGATTCCTCAGCAGCAGGATGCTATCAGCTGTGGAAGAAGCTCTTCTCATGTTTTTGTCATCTGATGGCCTCCCGGTTTATCTGGCAAAACAAGGCTCCTGCTGCTGTCATGGATGTGACGGTACGGGAGAGGAAGATACCTGCAGAGAAAGAGTTGGAGCAGAGAGGTTGATAGGACGAGAAAATAAATGACTCACTCCTCAGAACTAAATTACTTCCAAAGAGCAGGCAGCTCCCAAAAAACTGTGAAATAGATGCTGAAGACTGGCTGAAGTGTGTGCACGTTTTCTGCTCACTGGGGCCAGTGTTTGTATTTAATTTTTTACAGGAGAACAGAGTATTTCAGGAAATTTACACCAATTTCTCCTTACTCCAGGTGTATTTAAAATGTGAAGCCATATATACTGGTTGATGTTTCCTTATTTAGTTTTACCTCACAAAACGGGCAGCTGGTGTAAGTGCAGGGGTAACCCTTCTGCCTTTCAGATAAAAACAACACCAGCATCAAATATAAAATTTCATTTTGGCTTCTGCATCAAATTATTTGCTTTTAATGAATATCTTAAGGCCACTAATGGTTGTACAAAGAAATACACAGAATGGTATCAAGACACAACACCAGAGCTAATTTCTTTCTAGCCCAGAGTGTAGATTCATGCAGCCTATCAATGACAGTTGTGTCAAGAGATTACACACAGTGATACACCCCCTAGATTTGACCTCCATTTGGACTGATATTTTTCAGCCCATGTCGCTGACACATTTGTAACACATCACCAGCAGTGATTGAGAAGGTGCATGTGAAATACATTCATGGATGTAATGAACCCAAACAAGGTGAATTATTTACTCTGTTATCTTTTTTCCGCCAAAATGCCTTTGGAGTAGAGACTAAAACTAGACTAAACACACATCCTCCAATCAAAGTGCACATTACACCAAAGTTCTGAACAACTTTTCTCTTCACCATGTTTGCTATTCTTCTACATGTACTGTAAAAATTAATAGCAATTATTTTCAAACCAGCATTTTAATATAATAAAAAGTGATTCAAACTACTTTTCAAAGAGGTAAAATATAAAGAAAACAGTATTTTCTGTTATATTGTACTGATAAATTACTGAACATATTTCACTGTTCACTTAATTGACTGCTTGAAAGCCACCACATTATTATACTGAAATCCATGATACATGATCCCTGACTCCTATCGTTCTAAAGGTTTATCTGAGACACCTGTACAACATCATAGTTTACTCACTATTACTCACTATTAAATTAAAAGTTCTAAAACTAATGTACCATATTCCAGTCTTTCCGAGTCATTTAACAGCTCTTTATAATTTGAAAAGTAAAGCTTGCACAAAATCCAAGCACAGTTTATTTTTGTCGACATTAAAACAGTCGCAGAAGTGGAGCAGCAGCGAACGCCCCCTAAGATTTCCTATCTCAGAGCCCATCACCGCAAGCCATTAACTTTCAAACCTCAATTTCCTCCCTCGCACTGTACTCGTTTATATGAATCCGAATCCTCCCTTCATTGAGAGATGGTGCATTATCAAGAACAAACATCTTTAATTAAAACATCCCCACCACTTCCTTCCCTTTCATGTGCACTTTGGATTCATCCCTGCTGTGCATTGGGACTGAGAGAAAAAGAAAAGAAAGCCAACAAATCGGTGTGAAAGTGTTAGGAGAGCCATGTTCTTTGGCTAACCTGACCCAATGGCACTCACGTATGTGTCACTTCAGGCTCAATTACCGTGCAGGACTACTATCTCTTTAATAGAAGGAGATAACAGCATAATCCCAAATGCAGACTGATTTAATGACTTTTGCTTTAATTAACAAAAATACAATGATGATGGTAATGGTAGTGGTCCCTGGACATCTTCGGCTCCATTGTTTGAGGAGATCATGCATTCGGCCCTAATGGGGCGCAGAAGGAAAATCTGAAAGGACATTCTTTAAAGAGATGGGCTAAAAGTGAGAACAGAAGTAATTTAAGCCAATGCCAAAGTCAATGTCAAAGCATGAGAATTTCTCTCACTTCTACTTCACCTACTTATCACTTTCTTTCCGCCAACATCTAAAACTACTTAGTGTCAAAAGTAGATGATTATGTTGAAAACAGGAATTATCACACAAGTACCCATAATATTTTTGCCCTACATGGACACTCAAAAAAATGTTTGTCAAAATGAGGCATTGTATGACGCACAAGTGAATGGTAGGTCTGTTTTTCATATCCTTTTGCCAATGGAATTTGTGGCCTTCCTTTCATTTTATTTATCGCTCCATGCCAATTACACTCTCATGGTCACATAATTATCTGAAGGCACTGAAAAAAAATATTATATATATATATTTCTCTTGAACTTTTAAAGTAGCACTGTTCCTTTGATAAAATTCAGTTCAAACCTTCTTTATAGTTAGGAGACTGGACTGGCCCATGAAAGTAGCCTGGGGATTCTGGAGGCTCAGTATTGTGTCCTAGTGTATGTTCTTTAGTTTAATGATTAAAGAAATCTCTAATTGATTTAACTTCTGTAAAACTAAAGTCTGTAAAGTCTGTAATGATTGTGTCTCAGACCACTCAATCACACCCAGGATTATAGGAAAATGTCCCCCTTTTTTCTTTTTTAACATTGTTTTTGTGTGTTATCATGGGAAATACTGTGGATACTGAAAACATTCATCTTATTATCTCGCATTTGAATACACCCATAACAGAGGAAATCCTGAATAGTTTCCGGGATGGCTAGACCCATGGTCAATATGGCAACTGATGTCATTGTGTGCTACTAATCGAAAGGTTTATACCAGGATCACCAAGCTGTCACAGTTGTCCTTTAACCATTAATTGCTCCAGGGCACTACAGTCTCTGAACCCAAGCTCTGACCACCAACTTCCTTTCAATATGTGAAGAAAAGCATCTTCTTTTGTTTATGCTCCTAATGCACTGCCATTATTGAGTAATCTGAGTGATTGTTTTGGTCATTAGAATTCCCTAGATTTCACGCTTATCTTAAACAAATTCGTATCATTTAATGGCTTTTCACCACATCAATCACATTCAATATGAAAGCTGTCTCAAAACATGAGTCATTACGTTCTCATTATATCAGATCATAAGATGTGAGAATCCATTTAGGGCACAACTGAACAAGCATACGTAAAAACTTTAAAATGAATGCGTTGTTCTAAACAGGAAGTGTAGATGGGGCAAACGAAGCTAGGACCTCTATTTAGATAGTTATAGCAATACAAAAAGGTAGAAAAGAAACCCATTATTTTTTTATCAGTTCCCAGAAATGTGAACAATATTGATAAAATTTAGCCTCAAAAGATTTAGGGAAAAGTTCTGGCTTGTGGAAGCTCCTTCTAATGGCAAATGTGTGTGCAGGTGGGAGTGAAAATAAGATGGAGGAAGTGAGATGACAAGGGACATCCCTATAACATTAGTGGACATTCAGTTTTGGTTTGCTGGATGGAAATCCCTATAGCATTATGCACAAATGTTAGAAGGAGGTTCTGGTAACTTTATAAATGTTACAGATATATCCTACATATTTTGAAATGACATTGAGAACATATAGCACTATAGAGCTTGCTTTCATAATACTATTATAAAATACCAGTACATATTTTTGGGCAGAGAGGAGTCAGGGGCTCAGTGTAAGCTTTTCTCAGGGAGTTCAGGATTTTTAGCCCCTAGTCTCACCCAAGGCTCTGCTTTTTGGCTTCCTGCATTTGCATTTTTTATTTTTAGTGGCTAGATTTTGAATCATGCACCAACACACGTGCTGAGTCAGGCTGAACAAAATGAAACAGGTTTAACACTTCGATTTACTCCAGCTGTGCATAAACTCAATCTGGAGTCGGTGGCCCTTTCACACTTCTTGATTGTCATTTACAAAACTTGATTCCAACTGCTCCAAAATCTTTGAATCTCTGGTTGGTCAAAACAGACTGGGGTCTGCGCTCATCCTGTACAAACTACAAACTACTATAACCAATCATGAACTTGTGAATTATTTATGAAAAAAATAATTTATGAAAAAAAAACTAAATTTATGAAAAAAATAATTTATGAAAAAAAAAAAAAAACTTTTCTAAGCAATCAGGGGCCCTAATCTTAAAGGGGGCCACTAAACTGCAGCCAAGATTCTCAAGAAATAAAGGTACCTACCAGTACTTTTAATTGTTACTGGTGTAGTGCCATGAAGGGTATCACTCACTTTATGTGGTAAATTTAATTAGCCTTTAGACTAAGGCTTTAATGGTATTTCAGTGGTCCTTAAGGTCCAACTATGTACCTTATATGAAAACATATATACATATATACATACTGAAGATACAAAAGAAGTATCCTTGATGGTCAACCCCAGCAACAAGGAAAGGTATAGTTTGATATCTTTATTTCTGAGAGTGTAGGCTAGTCTGCGGTTAATCTGCCCCGGTACCCAAAAGGTTAAATATTTCTAAATATTTTTTGACATTGGGTTATAGCTATGGCATCCAAATTTTAGCAGCTGCATTTTATAGTTTGGCTCAAGTAAATGCAATACAAGATGTAAATTTTGGGGTAAAGACAAGACAATTGTAATTTTTGATCCATACATTGCCTGAGATTACTGTCTTCAGGGTTGAGTTGTGCTTGTGCCATGGCAAATTCATTGCTGTCGTTTCGCAGTGAAATTGGTAAGTGTTGACTGTCACTGGCTTATCACACATTTCCTATCTGGGTTGATGCATTACTTTAGCCATTGAATGGATGAACTGAAGTTAATTCTTCCAGTTTAATAACAACTGTATTTTTCAAACTATTAGCCACTCAGTTGTTAAGTAGTTCACCTGATTCAAGTAAAGTTAAAATATTTTTTGAAAGTTAAATACCGCCTTTCAATTTTCAGTAATTTCTTAAAGTAAAAGTGCTCTGTGTTTGTTAAGAACTTAAGAATTAATAATTATAACTATAATTAATTAAGAACTCTCTTATCAGGCTCTCGTCTCCACTTTTCTGTACATAAGTAATGTGTTCAGCACAATATTGTACTCATTGATGACTAAGAGGCTGTATTAATCTTCTACTTGCTCCTAATGAATGAAGACCTGAACGCTTCAGTTCAGGGTCCAGACACATTTTTGCCAAATTCATACTCACCAAAGATATGAGTCAAGACTGCAGGCACCACGCATATGAATATAGCAGGTAAGCAGGTTTGGATTTATGGTACCCAGTGCATTAACCCTTTACTGCATGGCGTTGCCATATGGAAACTATTAATTTATCTCAATTTTTTTTGTATAGGCAATAATAAAAAATGACTTTTTTTCTATGTAACTGGAAAAAGGGGGCTTGTTATAATAGTAAGTCATGAATTTCAATNGAACTAATTAAAGTAATAAAAATCCATAAAAATATTTTTTATGTAAATATAATAATTCATGCAGTAGAGGGTTAAGCTACAAGAAAATGAACAAGTTTATATCATTTGGAAAATTTGCAGGAGAATAGTGATTAATTTATGAGACAGAATAAGAGGAAAATTATGTTACTCTTGCGGCTGCTCCCATTAGGCGTCACTACCGCAGTTCATTGGTCCGAATATTTGACTTTGCACAGTTTTTACCCCAGCTGCCCTTCTTAATGCAACCCTCCCCAATTTTATCCGGGCTTTGGACCGGCACTGAGAGCGAACTGTTGTGTGCAAGCCCAGTGGCTGGGTTCAGGAATCAAACCCAGGCCGCATCGGTGGCCTAACTAGTAGTCTTCCAGGGATCCAAGAGGAAAATTCTGTAATACCTATAAATAGTTCTAATATAAAAATTAAAATATTAATATGACCCAAGTATAAAATGCCTACACAGATACCCTTAGTGAGCGGAGCTAACCAGAAAACATGGCATGATAATGTAATAAATAGTGAGAGGAATTTAATTCATCAATGCTGCTTCTAAACTTGAAGCCTAAGTAATTTGTTAAGCAAATCCTAGGTCTTACATTGACCTATGAATAATTTTATTAAAAAGAACAATTTTAACACAATACAGTACAATAGGAGTCTTTAACAGTATACAGTATGTTATTCTAAATCACATTCTCAAATACTCGCTTAGATTCATTTTTCACTGCCCGTTCACCTTCAGTTCAAAAACCGATGAACATAAATATTAAAAATACCCGGAAGTGCAACTGATTCTACCGGATCAAGGTGAGGCGGCATTAGTTGGTCGCCTGCTAAGGAGAGCAAATTGAAAGAACCCTAATTAATTAACCATTAATAATTCTTTGCAAAAAATGTAAAACATATCATTAATCAATGAGGTGTACATGTTCAGTTTGAAGTTTACCTAAATGACGGGTTAAACAAAAATTCTTTTAAAATAATCAATGACAAAATACTAGGCAAAAGTTTGTCAAATATTTGCTCATTTGGTACAAGCAACTCCGAAATACAGAAGTTTGTTTTGGAGGGTCTGGAAGCTAAGCTTGCTAGCAATAGCTCTCCTCACAAAAGTGTCCTGTGGTAACTTTAGTTAGTTTACTAAGCTAACATTATCAGCAAATTTAACTTAAGCATGACTGTGAGTGGTGGTAGCTACACCTATTAGCTTGTGAAGCTGGAAGCAAGTATTCACCACTTCAATAACTCTTACAAGAATGTTCTCAGTCCTCCAAGTTCTTACAAAGTAACTTTGCAAGAACATTTCTCCCAGGAACACAATCCCGTGTAGTTTGGCTTGGATTCCTACCCTGTTTTTTTGTAGCCTTAAGCCCAGGCCCAGTTGTGGACATGATTGTCAATTTACCTTGATTCACCTTATCTGGCAGAGTTATGACTCCAGGTGTGGAGTTTGATGATGTTTCTCAGGAAAGCTTAAATAAATTAGCATGTATAACCAGCTGCCTGTGGCTCCAGTGCAATCCCCCAGCTAATGAATGCCAAATAATCTTTCCATAGTAACCCTTTGTGGGTTGTGTTCTATATTTATAAGACAGGGAGAAGCAGTTTTAGACTCTCTTTTAAAGCAAATTACCAATCCAGAGCTACATTGCTGCATCTGGAACAGAGCACTGTAATATTTGTAGAAAGAGCATGGTGAAGGAACTACTGTTTATATCCACTGTAACAACTTACTTTTGTAGTTCCTTCACAATGCTCTTTCTTTTTCTCTCTGCCATGCTACCAAGAAACTGCAAAGCCCTCCATCTTGAAGACTATCCTGTGTCAGAAAACTAAACCTGATCAGGCTAAAGCAGGGTGGGATGATGGTGCAGCAGGTAGCACTGCCTCCTTACAGCTCCCAGGTTTGATCCTCAGGTTCCTGTCTTTGTGGAATTTCTGTGCCTGTTCTCCACATGGGTGTCCTCTAGGTTCTCACTCACCTCCCAAAAACATACCAGTAGGTCTACTGGCTAAAATAAAGATGTTCCTGGGATCGGTTCTGGAGCCACTGTGGCCCTCACTAGAATAAAGTGGTTACTGAAAGTAAGTGAGGATAAAGTGTTTACTGAAGATGAATGAATAATTACAAAGACATTATATATTTTAAAATGCCTACAAAGCCAAAAATAGACCAAACCTCACCTACCTGAAGGTATATATCACATCCGACCCTGCACCACCCTTCAAGTCTCTAGCTCGGCTCGCCTGGACCCACTATTCCTCAAGGCACAAAGAAGACATGTATCAAGACTCCTCTCTATACATGAACCCAGGTGGTGGCTGTCTTCAAACTAAGAATGAAGACCTACCTCTTCAACAAGCACTGCAGTGAGCACTAATTTAAGTTTAAAAAAAAACCTTTGACTTGTGTTTTCTTGCTGTACTAACACCTCTATAACAGGGTTTTAACTTTTTTTAATGTATTTTAGACCCTGAATTAGCATGAGAATATATTTTGATGAAGCCTACAAAGCACTTCTTTAGGATGCTCTGCATAAGAGCTTCTGCTAAAAGCTGTAAATGTAAACGTAAAAATACATAGAAAGTGTACTTATACACTGCTCTTAGATGGGTTCAACTGTAGGTGAAGTTATATTTTACAGTTTTGCATGTGGATTTAACCCTGAGTAAAATCTGTTCAGTTTTTTATAACCTAGGAGGAAAAGCTTTCAGGGTTTATCACCTTCAGCCTGGCAGGAAAATAACCTTGGCGATAACCGTGAGATTGTGAGCACCTGTGGTGGAAAACTTAAGCCTGTAATCGAACATTCCGCTCTGTGTGATAGTATATAAAGAAGTGTCATAACAATACTGAACTATGTGAGTTCTGACTGACTGCAGTCATGCTGAGATTCCTTTTGCTGAGTGTCCTGGTGGCCCTGGGTAAGCCATCACTCTCATACAAACCTAGAAAATTAGATACATTCAGTAAAAAAATAACAAAATGTAATTGATGTAACCTTAAGATTAATATTTTTGCTCATATTGTACTTGTTTTTGCTTAAGGCTACATCAGACCACTACTGTTCCTGAATAACAAGTAGAATGTACTTTCACTGAAAGTGTTTGAAAGGTATAACTGTGTAGTGTGTGTGTGTGTGTGTGTGTAGCTCTGGCCGAAGAGAGGCCTGCACCCAGGTACCTGGAGAATATAGGGGAGAGAGTTGTGGGTGGAGAGGTGGCCCGACCTAACTCATGGCGCTGGCAGGTAAATTATTGTTCCTTTGTAAGGAGTCGCAGAATTCAGATTAATTTAATTTGCAACCTTAAAAACTCCCAAACAAATATTTACCAGTAAACAAACTTGTTGAGCAAATGATTTCAAAATTGTGATTTTCTTTTGTTAGTCATCATATATATATATACACACAGTCAGGTCGTGAATTATTTGGACAATAACAGAGGTTTTGTGATTTTGCCTTTATACACCACAAAAATCGAAGTGTAGACTTTCAGCTTTATTTTAAGTGTGCCACAAAAATATGGCATTTACCATTTAGGAATTACAGCCATTTTCAACAAAGTACCTCCATTTCCAGGGGATCAAAGGTATTTGGACAAAGTGACATAATTGTAAATATAACCATCATTTTAATACTTGGATGAAAAGTTCCGTTGCTGCTTGTTTGCGGGTCTTTCTGCCTTCAGTCTTGCCTTCAGTAAGTGAAAAGCATGCTCTATTGGGTTGAGATCAGGTGACTGACTTGGCCATTGAAGANGCTACTTCTGTCAGCAGACACACACAGACACACACAGACAATCAAAGTAGAATTTTGTATAAACTATTTGTGCAGTCACAAATGGCTTCAGGTTGATGATATGTGATCACACCTTAACAAATTAACATTCTCTCTCTCGTTCTCTCACTGTAGATCTCACTTCAGTATTTGTCTGGCAGTTCCTACCACCACACATGTGGTGGAACTCTGATCAGGACTCGCTGGGTTATGACTGCTGCTCACTGTGTCGACAGGTGAGTCATAAACTCATACAGAACACAGTCTAACATGGGATATTAACAACATCAGGTCTGTGTAGATAATCAGATTGTGCCCTATCTGTCAGAAAATGTCACAGCAAAAAGGTTATTACTAAATTATCTCCAACAAATGATCTTCTTAGATACAGTCCGACAAGATTCAAGTAAATTCAATTTTTAAAGCTTAGGGATTTAAATCTACATCTGACTTTCTATACAGTCTACCTCTGACTTTCTATACAATCTGAATTTCTATAGTCTACAGTTAAAAGGCGTAGATTTAAATCCCTAATGAGCAAGCTAGCAGTGACAATCACAAGGAAAAACTCCTTGATATGACATGAGGAACCAGAAACCTTCAGAGGAACCAGGAAGAGCCTCTTCTGGGCGACACCAGGTAGTGGGATTATAAATCATTACAATATTCAGGTGTAGAGGAGTGAAGTACTAAGTGTGTTGAAGAATGTTCAGTATGAGCTTCTTCTGAATAGGAGATCTGAAATGACAGGACAGTCTTTATGATTACAACAACCATTAGAAGATAGTTAGTAATAATCAAAGGAAAATTTTTACTAGGAGTGTAATGTGAATAAAATAGGGGTTATGGTCAAACTTTCGGGTTCTAGTAAGGGCACTGGCTGCTGCATTCTTTACTACTGGAGCTAAGAATATAACAGGTAATAAAAGCATGAAATAGTTTTTCTTCACCATGCACTGATATTATATTTCTTATTTTTTGAAACTGAAAAAAGGCTATCCTAGAACTAGAAACTGGAAACAAGAAAACAAGAAACTGGACTCATTAATCACAACAAGGCCTTTTACTGCTGCACATGGTGTAACTAAAAAACACCAGCCAGACTGACTGCATAATCAGAAAGCTTGCTTCTAGCTTCCTGTGGTCATAGAAGAAGTAGTTTTTTATTGCCAGAATTCAGTCAGAAAACATAACTCAGCATCCACTGTCTAATGTCCTTTATACATTCCTCAATATTATTAAGCTTGCATTGGTCACATGGTCTTGCTGAAACATACAGCTGTATGACATCCACATAGCAGTAGAAGCTAAGACAAAAACCATACTTTGCTTTGTATGCATAGAGAAGTCACTATTAACATTTACAATTTGCAAGCCCAGAGACACAGAAGAGCAGGAAATTTTTCAGTCTGTCTTCAAGAATATTGGGATCTACGGTATCAAAAGTTTAATTGAGATCAAGTAATATAAGCATGGAGACACAAGCTTGGTTGGCAGCCAGTAGTAGGTCATTTGCTATTTTAATCAGTTCTCTCAGTGTTCTTTTATTATTGTAAAACACTAATGGAGAGACACAAAATCTTTTTTTTGAATAAAAACTAAGAATAAGTGAAATAATAATATGTAAATCAATACTTATCAGTCAGTCAAGTACTGATATTTCTACTGACAGTTGACTATTTCTACTGATATATAAACAATGAATACAAATGTATAGATACATAAACTTACAAACAATTGTTGTGTTTTTCTTATGTTATACAAATATATCTTTACAGGCAGAGAACATGGCGTGTTGTCCTGGGAGATCATGACATTTATACCCATGAAGGCACAGAGCAGTATATGAGTGTCAGTGCTGTCTACGTTCACCCTCAGTGGAACACCAACAATGTTGCTGGAGGGTATGAGATCACTAAAACTAACATTTCACTGTACAGAAGATAAGCAAATATAAGCAAATAATATGCAAATATTAACAGACATTCTGCAGTGTTTCATCATATTATATGAGCATACAAAAAGAATCATAGAGCCAATGAGGTTCTGAATCTGAATCATTGTGCTATAGAATCTGAACTACAGAACAAATGAGCTTCTGTATGTAACTCAGACCTAAACAACTGCTGAATTTGATTTCTAGAGCTAAAGCACTTCGAATCTGAATCATGAAAGTCAAGGAACATTTGTTCAGCTGTGTTTTTCCACCTCAGTTTTGGCTAAAGGAAAGTGTAAATTTATCTATGCTTGGAAACAAGGAGACCTCACATGCTCATCTGTTCAGATCTATCTTACTGTCCTCCTGCCAATTCCCTATTTGCATGTTTACTTCAGCTTTATTTGAAAGCGTCTGACATTGTTGGCATTCCAGCCAGTGGCATTCCGATGGCCTTCTGCTGTGTTATCTGAGGCATTATAGACAGCATCACCCATAAGACCTTTGGGCACCATGTCAATGGTAATGCATTGGGCCTCCTTGACCATGTAGTTTTCTTTATTAAGAGGACACTTGGAATCATCCCCATCTTTCCCTGATTGTTGCATGTACAACATTAAGCGTACCTTTTGCTTGCAATCACCTAAACTTTAAATGAAGGTCTTTTTATATTGATTCACCTGTTCCACCTGGATGTCATTATGTCAAAATCCAGTGACCATTTTTGTGATAAACAAAGTGAAGTCCCTCACTTTGCAAGCTCATTCTGGAATCATGCTTCAATTTTCCATCATTGTACAGAATAGAGACAATTTGTCGTGTAGAAAGACTTTGGACCCAGACTGAATACACCTGATTAGGATTTTTTTTTAAAGCTGTTGCATAGTCATTATGTTTTTTTTATCAGATACAAAAGATTATTTATTCTACATTTAGACTCATAAATTTCATTTATTTCCTGCCCTGTTCTCAGGTATGACATTGCTCTGCTCCGTCTGTCTACTGATGCCAGCCTGAACTCATATGTGCAGCTGGCTGCTCTGCCTCCCTCGGGTCAGGTCCTGCCCAACAACAACCCCTGTTACATCACGGGCTGGGGAAGAACTCAGAGTCAGTGAGCTAATCACACACACCAACTACCATTTTAGGGCTAATTACACCATAGTATTGTTGAATTCTTGAATCTGGTAAGAAGGTGTTTATTATTAATTTTTTTAATAAAAGCAGCTCTGATAGTAGTTCTGGATGTAATTCAAATGATTGTTTTATGATTGTTTTAATGTGCTCTTTCTAACACAAATTGTTGTTTCTATAGTAACTGCTAATTAACAGGGTATTGGCAGAAACTCCACATAATCTAATATAATATTTAGACTAATAAGTCTATTATTTTTAATAATAATCTAATTAACAAGTTAAACTATTTAACAAGGAAAACATGTTGATACCAAAGATAAAACCTTTGGTAAGGAGATGTTATTGGGAGGAGTCTCGAGCGACAGCACATTGTTAGCAAGTATTCCACCATGGGCAAGTCTTCAGGACAGAGGACTTTCTGGTTTCACATTCACAAGACAATCTGCATTTTGTTTCTTAGTAATTTCAAGAGAGAGAATAAAAGAAAAGCTTGTGAGGGAATAACTGTTTATAGCTGATATAAATGATAATAGGAAGTAACTTGTCTGGTGGACATTCCATAAGATTAAATGTGTCTATGAACAATTAAAAAGCATGGCATGTCATTCATTAATCAATTAAATAAAATAAATTTTAACTACTGGCAAATATGCAGTGTAAGAGAAATAAAACACTCTAGGGTGGGCTGTCATAGGAAAATAATCATCTTAGGGGTGGTAATCACACCACCCTGTCATGGACTATTTTCCTATAACAGCAAACTTTGTTAAATTGCCAAATTAAATTGGGGACATATTTTATCTTGGAAGGAAGGTCAGTCAGTGTTCAGCTGCATTACAGTTTATAGATGGTCTTTCAGGTCAAATGCACAGTGTTTGACCTCTGATTCCTTCTCCCTTGCAACTTGTTTTATACTGAGCCAGAAAACTTTGTTTATTCTAGCAAATGATGGTCCAATATGAAGGGTTGAGAGTGTGCTAGATATGTTAATTTAGAATTTATCTTAGGTTAAATTTAATGTTTTGTCATAAGAGGTCGACCGCCAGTCGAGAGACGATTCGACTTTGTCCGGATAGACGGACACCACCTGGTAGTCTGTACGAGTTCCAGCAGCTGGTGGGGCAGCACGGTCAAGACCACCATGGTGTGTGCTGGAGGCTACAATGAATCCGGTTGCCAGGTCTGTGTTAAAATATGTTGATGAAGGTCTTCTGTTGTCTGGGTCATTTTAAATGTCTAAGTAGACAAAAAGTAAAGTGTGACTTTCTACTAATACACCAAAAGAAATAAAAACAAGTCTATGTGTGCACAACAGTAAGTATAATAGTGCTTTCATGACTACAGGGTGACTCTGGCGGCCCCCTGAACTGTCAAGTCAGCGGGCAGTACGTGGTCCATGGAGTTACCAGCTTCGTGTCATCCCAGGGCTGCAACACTGTGAGGAAACCCACTGTCTTCACCCGCGTCTCAGCCTACATTAGCTGGATCAGTGGCGTAAGTGCACTTACTCATTAGCGCTTCATACTGAGACTTCAAAATTAAGAAAAAGTATGCATCTTTAATGTGAATGCCCCAGTTTTATTATTACTACTACTATGTAGATGTTAAGTAAATACACAAGTACAGCCTTTACATAAACAACATGATAGTTAGCTAGCACGCTAAACTCGAGTGTATGCAGTTTAAGCTTCCATACTGATTTTGTGAAATAAAGTTAAGACATGGGGTAGGGTTATCTTGATGTTTTCTTTACTCCGTAAGATCTTAAGTTTGAACGTTCAGTTTCTGTCCCCATAGAAAATCACAAGAACAAAGCTATTAAGTTACTTTTGACTGATATTACTTGGTATTATTTAGCCTTTTTTTCCATTAATTTCAGATTATTGGATAAACTGGATGGATATGTTGAAGCCAGAGTGACATCTGAATCACATGTCCCCTATGCACACAAGCAATGGAGCAAAACAAAAAACTGCAATAAACACTGTTAATCTGTTAATGTCAATCTTGAATTCTTGATTGTTTTTTGCAATCAAATGCCCAGAACATGCATAATTCTTTATTACAATACATGATTTAGCAAGGAAGCTGCTCATACTGATTAATATAAACAGATCCTAATGCCATAGCTGTAAATAAACTAATATACTGAGTGAATCTGTTCTGTCATGTTCAACTCAAAATCCACCAGAAAAACACAAGCTCAAAATTCATGAATATGAACCAGAGTGTTACATTTGGTAAAGATACTATACAGCAAATAATGTAACTTTTAGCATTTGGTGTTGTTTAGCTAGATTATTGATAATGATTGGAAAATAATTAAACAAATCCCATAAAAAAAAACAGTAGATAACTGTGAGCTTAAGTAAGCTATGTGTAAATGGCATATGTGAGTCTAGGCCCTATTATTCATCTCAACCCCTCTAAAATATTAAGTTCCTTTAAGTTTATCATCTTTATTTACTGCACAGCAGTTAACAATCTGCAAACAATCTGTGTCCCCAGACTCAATTTAAACTGAACTATCTAGTGCAAGCTTTCCAGATTTTTTGGTCACACCACAAGTCCAAGTCTGCTCACTGCTGTTTGATGTTTCTATGGAGAGCTGAAAGTCTTCTACTTTGTGATGCTTTCACTTGATTGGCTAAGCAAAACATGGCAGCATCACTCATTTGTGTTCATTTGAGCTTCGCTGAACATTTGCCAGCAAACATCTGGATATGTATTTTCTAAAGTTAGATCACCCACATCAAAAAACAGACATCATTCAGCAAACATTGCAATTTCATTATTTCATATGCATTACCATTAGCTAGCTAAGGTTGTGTGGTTTTGTTATTAAGATGAGAAAATGAACAGGTAATCAATACAAGCTTTAAGAGGTAGTAGTCTGATAAGTGTATGGATGCAGCATGGTTGCTGTCTACTCTAATTAGGGTTCACTCTAAAATAGTTTTGCCTCTTTTATTACTCATTGTTCAACTAGTAACAAGCATAACTATTCAAAATATTAAGATCAGTATTCATTTAGGCTATAGTTGGATGGGGGGGTTAGGGTTAGGGGGGCATGTATTGCACATAGCACTGAATAAGGACAGAGAGACGCCAGGACAGTGACACCACACATGAAGGCAGGGAGAAAAAAAATAGCCCAATTAATAATACAAAAATGCCTGTGTCAAAGGCAGCGCAGAGAGACAGAGAGAGTGCAGGGTGAGAGGTTATAAAAGATTAATTGTAATGTGTTTCCTGTAATAAAGTACTATATTTATGGGCTAAGAGTCAGTTGAAAAAAATATATAAGTATAACTCAACACCATCTGTGTCCAACAAGTCCTTCTTGGTATTAATTTGAATGACTGAAATACCCTTAAAATATTCTTCAAAGCTATTGAAAAAAAACTAAACATTTGCCCTTTTTGTGACCTTGACCTTGTTTGGAGCAATTCCAAAATCTAATCAGTTCATGTGCTGGTTACAACGATAGCACCTTGTTCTCGAGATTTCTCTCTAACAAGAATCTCAGATGTACAGATGACAGATGCAGTGGCAGAGGCATAAAAATGAATTCCTATATTGTAATCAAGCAATTTTTCCAGTGTCCACCAAACTCTGTAGAAACAAAAGTAAACATATGAACAATATAAATGTTCAATAGTTATTGTGCAACCATAATATTTGCTGTAGACCTTTGCTGTCAAATCTGTTACTTTGTTGCAAAATAATGTATTTCATTAAACCTTGTGATTTTGATTAAATCAAGTGATGTCATTAAACTGGTATTTAATGACGAGGTATTAAACTGTAGAGTGTGGTACAGCCTTATTTTTCATTTTATTTATGCCATACCGTGTTAAGGCAATCATACTACCTTTTTTAGATTTCATACATTATGCAGTTTTATTTGAAAGATTTTGTAAACTTTTACATCACATGTTCCCATATGCATCATCACATGAGGCTGACATATTCACAGAAATATAGTTAAACCTGTTATTTAATAAGGTAACAAGGGTTGACAGTTTGCTATAATAGAGACTATAATAATCAGAAAGGGTTTAATCATGTAAGAGCAAATATAGTATATAAGTAAAAAATTATTCAAACATTTAGAGATAAAGAACACTGTTTATAAATGGCACATGCCTAATAAGAAAGAGTATGGCAGCCACAATATTATACATTTGATCATGAATGTGGACAAATGATATCTAAAAGATTTGAAAGGTGAGAACAACACATATTCATCATGGGAAAATACAGATTGGCCAGTAAGGCTGTAATTTCCACCACCATCATCAAAAGACCATATAATTGATGGTCTTCTGTCCAGAATCATGGAGATCATTTAGTGCTCTACTGATGTGGAAAATTCTCACTGTTTTGAAGCACCTGATTTACTGAACTGGGCTGAGTTTCCCCAAAAGCACTGTAGCACTAAGATCATTAGTAAATGCTAGAGTGAGAATTGCATTGAACATTTTCTCTACAAGTTAAGACAATTTTAACTTTACAGTGCTTCTGAAACTGGCATTAATGAGACAGTTCATTAGTTTCAAAAGTTAGCTCTGTTATTTCAACAACTACCATTATTATTCATATTTTGCTGTTGGATGGGTCATAGTTTTCACAATTATTAATAAATCTGATTTGCAGCATAAATGGGTTTTGTTTCTGTTAGAAAGTTTTACTGTTTTTCAAATGGCTTACATGGTTTGTTAATGGCTTGTATAATGACACAGCCTAATGTGTATTTAGTAGGTCAATACTGTAGTCAGAGCTGAACACACACCACTGTCACAATGGCTTTATCCAAGCTAGGAAAACCACCATGTATAATGCTTAAGATAAAAGTATTTTTTGACATACAGTTTTACAGTTTCAGTACTCTTGGCCAAAACCCAAACTTTGGTGATTTATGAAGTGAAAAGATATAAAAACAACATCTACAGCAAACTATTTAAATAGAAATACCACAAATATTAATGCAAAGCTACTTTATATTTGATTAACTTAAAGTATAGGGAAAAAAAGATAGTAATTGTAGCCTGTGCAAAATTTTGGACACCCTTCCAGTTGTAAAATCTCCGAACTTAATTATCATATTCAGACTTAANTGACTCGTTTTGACTCATTAATCAGGTCAAGAATTGTCATTAGGAAATGTCAGCTGATGGCAATTCCAGAACATTATAAATCCTCTGACTTTTCAAACCCTGTGCTAACTGTGCCGACTGAGGTTCTGAAAATGAAGCCAAGTGATGTCTACAAAGCAAGGGAAGAAACCAAAGGAAGATACCAAAAAAACCTCTCAGATAGTTTGCTAGGCAGAAAGACAAGCAAAGAAAAAAAAAGATAGCAAGGACCTACAGAAGAGTTTGGCTGACACAGGAGTGGCAGAAACACGATCTGCATGGAAGAGTCATCAGAAGGAAACCTTACCTGCAACCTCATCAAAGCAGTCAACATCTAAAGTATGCAAAACAACATCTAGATGAGCAAGAGGAATTTTGTGGACTGAAGTAAGAATGAAACTCTTTGGCCACAATCACAAAATGTACTGTATGTTTAGAGAAAAAAAGGAGCAGCATTTGATAAAAAATAACACCTTGCCAACTGTTAAGCATTGGGATGGATCTATTGTGCTTTGGGGGTGTGTGGCAGCCAGTGGCACAGGAAAAAATGCATGGGTATATGGAAGAATGAACTCCAGTAAATGTCAGAAAATTCTGGAAGCAAATATAACACAGTCAGGAAACTAAAGCTGAAACAGGTGGGCTTTTCTACACCAGGATAATGATCCAAAGCGCATCTCAAAATCTATCATGAACTACTTTAAGAAATGCGAGCTGAAGTCTCGTTATTTGAACATCACTGAAAATATGTAGGTCGACCTTTAACATGCTGTGCATGCTAGATGCCCCAAGAATATCTCAGAATTAGAAATGACTTCTAGAAAGACTCCTAGCTGGCTACAAAACGCATTTGCAAGCTGTGATATCTGCCAAATGGGGTGTTACTAAGTACTGACTTAGTAGGGTGTCCAAATAATTTGCACATGCCACAATTACTATTTTTTTTAAGTTCATCATTTGCAGAAAAAAATGTTATTAAAATAGTTTTCTGCAAAGGTTTTGTTTACTTCTTTTGACTTAAAGAATCAACAAAATAGGTAATTTGGTAAGTGGTGTTACCAAACTATTGCATACAACTTTATAGGACAAATCCTCATGTTGATGCATCCATAGAACCCCACCTCATTTGCTCCCCATGACAACAAAGCTAGGTAAGGATGCTGAGGGTTCTGTGCATACAACATAGAGTAAAATTACCAGAAATTTGAATGAAAGTCTAAATAAGAAGCACTCTATAAGCACATATGGAAATTAATTCAATGAATTTTAATCAACAAAATTCCTCTGCTATTTAGATATATAATGTTTTTCATTCAAGATACAGGACAACAAGATATGCTTGTCATTTCTCCATCTTCTATTGAGCCCCTTAGGTGTCAAAATATACGCTCTCGTTTTCTTTTTATACAACAGTTAGTTCCAGTGCACTAATTTGATTGGACAAGTATCATTGCAACAGCTGATATTTAGTGTAACAGCACTGGCAGATTTCACTGTTTGTATCACTCTGCTTGTCAGTGTTCACTACATAAAATTCCAATTCTAGCAATAGTTTGATATACTGAAACTGTTATACTTACTATGGGCTGTCAGTCAGTCTGTGCATTATCAGCATGCAACACTTTATCTAGTTGTGGTTTCTCTGGGAACTATTTTTGCTGACAGAGCAAAAATAAACAAAATATTTGGTCATATTGTGTCTGAAATATCAGTTATTTGATATTAATTACTTAGAACTGTTGTATAAAAGTAGTATTGCTTGAGGAACAGCCATTTCTATGACAACAATGACAAGTGAGTAATTCTTTCCGTCTGTGAAATAGTACCAAACAGGAACTGTTTCGACTGTTCGATTAACAGTTTACATTTTGTACAATGTTGAGAATAAGTTTTACTTATTTAGCATTATTTATTGTTTTGGCCTTGGCTGGCTATACGTCTACGTAAGTTTTATGCAGAGCTGGATTCTGTACCCATTACATAATGTTGGCCTCATTCTACATATTTGTCACAATTAAAAGACTGAGACATATATATATATATATATATATATATATATATATATATATATATCCTTTTGTCTTCAGATTTATTTTTATTTATTAGATTTTAAACTGACAAACATATAATATGACTATCATCCATCTAGGTAGGTAAGTGATAAGTAGTTAAGTTTCACAGTTTTCTGAAACAGATTCCTTTTTTTTTGGCTATAAATAACTAAGGTCTTATTCATTGCTCTGTTGCATCTGTCTGCTCATACACACACACCCTGAATTTGTATGTGCAGCTGGCAGCTCTGCTCGCCTAAGGTCAGGTCGTGCCCAACAACAACCCCTGCTACATCACCAGCTGAGCCAGAACCCAAAGCCAGTGAGAGCCAAAGGCATCTGGCACCCAGACACTTTTATGTCCTACTTTAAGAACTTAAGCACTTCATGCTTAGATGGAAGATGCCTTTTTTTAAGCCACTCACTTCATTTGGCTCAAAAGTCTCTCATTTGATTTGTGTCAAAATGGCCACTTTTTTCTCCCTAACCATAGAAAAACACTAATAATTATTTTATGTACATGAATCTTTATTATCTCATTAAGAAATTACTAATGTTTGTAGACTGAACTGCACACACACACACACACACACACACACACACACACACACACACACACACCATTATGATGGAGGGGCTTTTGGCACTATGTGAAATACTTACTAGTTTTGTTTCTGCTTAAAGCTACCAGCTGAGGAAACCCATCATCTGCCAAAGTCTGCCTGCAAACACACACACAAATATCACACTATACTACAAAAAGGTCACAATACTTAAATTCACTTCAGTGCTAAAATATCATGAATATATTATGTACTGCTCTACTGATTTCTGTTTTGATTTCTGTTGCAAACAGGAGAAATTTAGGAATACCTTAAAGGGGAAAACTTAAGATCGGTTTATACAGAATATGACAACACTTTACATTATAATAAGCTCAGATATAGCACTGATGAATCTATTGTTGTTATACCTCTCTGCCTCCTCCCTATTCTCCTTCAGTTCATCCTTCCCCTTTCATCCCTTAACCCAAAATATACCAATTGAAAACAAAAAAAATATAATAAATTTAAAAAAAATAATAATAATAATAATAAAATATAATAAATTTTTTATTAAAAATTAAACTGTTTATATTAATTTCTGCAGCTAACATTTAACATAACATTTTAAATGGTTATATTTTATTTTACAGTATTATTTTACAAGCACCAAGACAACTGTATTAAAAACAAATCTTGTTTTGTTGGATGCAATTTCATTGGTTTATGATTCAATTGGAGAAATATTGGAGAAGTATGCACAGCACATCTAACTGTCCCTCATAAAAGATCAGTCATCTTATATCCACTTGCATATTCAGATATATACTCTGAATCTGAAAAAAGTGTTTGCAATCAGAAACATTTTAAATTCACTTGAAACATTAAAATTTTATTCAAATAAAAATGTTTGACAAAACACGTTTTATATCACAGACTACATAATTTACCAATTTAAAAGATTGTTGAAATCTATCAGGAATTTGAAGAGGAGGTGGATGCAAGTGCATATTTCTATTTTAATGAAAATTGAATGATAAAGACCATGAACTATGGTTTCAAGGCAAATAGGCATACATGGACTAGAGCGTGCAACGTGACAACAAATGACAACAAAAGACAAACGCTAGACAATGTGTGCTGTGCAAAACAAGATTTAAATACAAGTGCTCATTAAACCAAAACCTGAATCAGGTGCAAACAGTCATGTGCCATGATCCGGTGAGGTGGCTGATGAGAACCGTAGTCCTGCGCCGAAGTCAGAGCAACCATGACAAAATCATTTTGATAAAATAACATCCATAGCCCCATTTCAATTACAAATATATACAGTAATATACAGCACAGTAATATATAATCCATTTTATGTCAGAAAGAACTAAATAAAAAAATTAAAACGGGATAGCAATATCAGAGCAGTGAAATGATATCTAACCAGTTCAGTCACTACTGCAGCTTTTTCCCTAAAGCTAATATGACATTCATTTACTTGACAGATGCTTTTATCCAAAATGACTTACAATTGATACTCTGACAGTCTGGGGATGAAAATTCTCAACCTTCCTGTCACAACCTTAAGGCAATTACATACACATTAAAGCATCATATCCTGTACTGACATTCTCATTCCCCTCAAGAAAAGTGGCTCTTACATATCGCTCTAATACATGAGCATCACGGTCACTGAGTGGTTTCTTTCAACCCAGATGTCTTTTCCATAGATCTTAATGTAGGTATGTATTTCATTTTCCTATTGAAACGCAGTCAGCAGAGCCACCTTTGTGATTGAAGCTCCTGCCATCCAGCCCCAATAATGAAACTTCTTTTAAAGTCTCTTAGATCTTTTCCTTTTGCCATATCGGTCCAAAAATCAAGGTTAATTCGGACTACTCAGTCTTTATACAGTACATCTACATACATGGTAGAATGTTAATTGCCTAATTGTATCATGCAGTAGTCCAGTCATTCATTATGTTTCTATGCTCAGTTAATCAGGTTTTCTCTTTAATTCATCACCTGTGTATACTCTTTAATACAGTATTTGAGATGTAGATAAACAAATTGGAATAGGTCACAGTTTACATCAGTGTGAATCTACACAAGCAGCTCAAAATTTAAATGCTATTCTCCACCATTTTCAAAAAAAAAAAAAAAAGATTAGGAAGAGGTGAAGAGTTTGATACTCTGTGTATGCCCTACTGAGTGTGTTATTTCTTTGCTTTGCTCACTCCATATGTCTTCTCCTGCACTGTTTCGCTCGGGTGAACAACCACTCAGTAAACACTGGCCTCTGACAGCAATTCAACATGCTCAATCAGCCAAACAGCACACGACACAATGCAAAAACTACAGGTGACAGTCGTCTTGAAGTGTCACCGCTTTACTGACTGAGTAACCTTTAAGGAAGTTCAGCTGAAGAATTAAAACCTGGTTCTTAATCTGTCTATTCCCTAATAAATGACTTGTTATTAAGGAATGCATACCCATTTATACACAAATAGAGTAATACAGTATATTTGTTCTTATATCTTCACCTATTTACCTAATGTAGTGCAAGAGTCATTTCATTAACAATTTAAAGGTAGCCTGATAATTTCCTGTTCATTTATTTCTTAATAAAATTATGAAGAAGCTACAGCATGCACTAGGGCACAGAGTGACACTGTGAAAAAAACATGCTCCAGCTATCTTTAGTGCTATAAAGAATGCAGCACGCACAGCCATTTTATCGGACACCAGAACGTGACATTTGCTTTCAAGACACTGATTAAGCCTAACTGGGAGGAAAATCAGACTATGTCGATGTGACTTCATGGAGCTGCTCTGTTTGTGGGAATATCTATAAAGAGTCTATGTTGGACATTTAAGCTTCAATCTACACAGAAAAATCCTCAGGACATATACTTTACAGATAAGATTATATTCTTATTTCCATTATTATTAAGGAAATATTCTCATAATTGCAGCTGGTATGTTTGTTCTTTAAAATGTATGCTATATTTCGTTGGATGTGCAGCACGTAAAACTGTATAATGTAATATTAATTGGTATAATTATTACAGATTTCCTCATTGCAGTATACTGGTGTATATTGTCACAGCCCTACATCCAGCATTTCTTTAATCATGATAATGATTAAAATGTTTGATGCAAAATTCAAACTAACACGTCTGCGTATAAAACATTTTCCAAAAATATCTTCTGGGATGTTTTTTTTTTCTTGAAATATTAATCATTATTTGGTTATCTGCCACATCTGATGCAGCCCATCAAGGACCTGATCACAAGCTCATAAATGGAACCAGGATTGATAGAGCAGGGCGAAATCTACAGTATTTGTTTAATTCTTGCTAATTTCCTGACCAATGATTTGTTGTTAAGACCATTAAATCTTTTTATTGATATTTCTTATTAATATTTTGCCATTTTGGGCCCTTTTTTTGCCCACTCATGTATGTCCTGTTTACAACTAATCCACACACAATCTATTACCATAGATCAAAGTAGCAGCAGGATTAAACACACACTCTGTGACTTGAGTCCAATGACGTCAATAAAATGAAACAGCAGGTTAGAGATCTGTTACCTTTTCTGGTCTGTTATGTGAGATGAGTGTCTCTACATTTTAATGTAAAGTTAAATGTCTTATGTATAAAGTATAATAATAGATTTTAACACCAGAATCCAAAGCATTCATTCACTGCCATGCAGCAGAGCCAAGTTTTTGGGTGTCTTCTTCTGTGCAAACCTCAAAGGCCTGCTGATACTCCTGCAGAATCTTCACGATGCTGTCATGACCGAACTGCAGAGCTTCATCCAGAGGAATGTTTCCCCACCTGGACACACAGAAACACAAATATTGGATGAATTACTAGGTGGATCATCAAAAGATGATGATCCACAAGTATCCACAGGAATGTATACCTCTCCTTACTTTGCAGTAGCTAAATCTCAAATAAAGTTCAACTAGGTATATAGTGTACCATGTGAGATGCAGTGGACAACCCAATCTGCAAAAGGTTAAGCTCTGCTGAACTTTTACCACCACATGACCAACCACATTCTGCTGCACCACATTCATCATGCAGAGCTCTCTACTGGTACAAGTTGAATGTGGTACAGTTAATACTCTATGCAAATGGACATGTACCATATGAAGTAATAAAGGATGAGGATTTGATAGTTTTTTAAAAACCCTCTGACCTGTCCTTCACAAACGGGTTCACTTTGCATGTACGTGTTAAAAACTGCACAACCTCCACATGACCTGAAGCAACCAAAAAAAAAAAAAAACATGTAAATATATTTAACAAAATATTGATAATTATAGTAATTACTCTTAGCAAAATATTTAGAAATGCAAACATACATTCTTGAATAGCTACTTCTTATTAATCTACCTTCTGCAGCAGCAACATGAAGTGCTGTACGACGGTCATAGTCCTTCTGGTCCAAATCCATAGAAGACAGTGCAAACCTGAAGGAAGAGTGGTACACAGTTTTTTTTCATACAAAAAAAATTAAATAGTCAGAAGGAATTTAAGGAATTCAGTTAATTAAGCAGAGAATGCAATGCAGGGGGACATCAGAATGGCTTAGTGGTTAGCAAGTTTGCCTCACTCTTCTGGGTTAGGGGATCAAATTCTGTCTCCACCCTGTGTGTGTGGAGCTCCAGCTCCGGGCACTCCAGCTTCCTCATCCAGTTGCACCCAGTTGGCATTTCCAATTTGTACATAATGTGTAAAGGTGTGTGATTGCACCCTGCAATGGGCTGGCACCCCTTCCAGAGTGTCCCCAGCCTTGTGCCCCAAGTTCTCTGGGATAGGCTCCAGGCTACCCCGTGACCCTGTGTAGGATAAGCAGTATGGAAAATGGATGGGTGCTAAGCAGTGAATTACCTCCTGAGGGCTGAAACATCTCCACTATGAGCTGCAAACATCAGGTTCACCACAGACTTGTTCTAAAGATGGTCGATTAAACACAGAGAATATCAAAGTTCATTATTTTCTGAAAAAAAATATAATGGGTGTTTCTGTGAATCACCAATAGAAGCAAATAGACTTTTTAAAATATCCTTAATGACTGTGTGAAGATTGCAAAATCTAATCTAAAATGAGACCTAAACCACATATGGTTTTGACTGGAATAAAGAAAGAAACTTAAACTTTCTGATTTTTTTTCCAACTGAACTCACAAAGACTAAACTATGAGCATATTGTATAGGTCTGAATTATATATTAAGTGAAATAAGTCAGACTTTTGTGAAGCTAGACTAAATCTCACGCATTTTTCCAGACAGTAAAAGCAAGATGTTGTAGTTGGTGTGGCACAGAAATGCTGTTATATTTAAATGTCCTTTTAAGTGTGAAGGATATCATTTTAAGATAATTTCTAGCCATGTAATAATCATATAAATAATAAAAAAAAAAGATTTAGAGAAACACTGATTCTGAATATTGCATTGGTATAGATTTCACTTTTTTTCTTAAAAGGCAGCCCACAAATAGTATGTAGATTCATCAGAGGAGGTAAGTATAAGAAAAGGTGAAGGCTGGTCAAAAGTTTCTTTGACATTGCAACTGGCAGGCAGAAGAGGGCTGTGACTGCACACACAAAATGCTCCTTTAAGATTCTGTTATAAGCTAGCGCTAATATATATTTATTAAACTAGCAAGCCATTAATCCTTCTTAAATTCTTTATTTTCTTTAGAGCCTCACTGCCTCTCAAGTCTTTAAGAGAAAAGAATGCAGTCTGTTTCCTATGAAACAAGAGCGAAGATGCCTTCAAAAAAATGAAATTAAACGTTTCTACATAAAAAATATACTATAAAGAGTAGAAAACAGTAATAAATAAAACAAAGACAATATTTGGTATGACGACCTTTGGCTTAAAAAAAAAAATAGTAGTCTCAGGTACAATTTGTGCTGTTTTATAAAGAGATTAGCTGGTAATCTTAGCATCTTGTAAAATCAGCCACAGTTCTTCTGGAGACTTTGACTGCACATCCTTCTTATTTTTGCAGCAAAACCCAACATACATAACTTACATAAGATATTTGTTGCTTTCTTAAAAAAAAAAAATAGCGCACGTGGGACGTTTGCACAGTATGCATCACTCACATGGGGAAGAGATGGCACCAGGATGCACTATGGGAAGAAGGCAAGTCAGCGGAGGCAGTGTGATGCTCTGGGCTTGGATCCTGGCATTCATGTGAATGTTACTTTGACACGTACCACCTACCTAAACATTGTTGCAGACCAAGTACACCCCTTCATAACAACGGTATTCCCTAATGGCAGTGGCCTTTTTCAGCAGGATGATGCACAATGCCACAGTGCAAAAAATTGTTCAGGAATGGTTTAAGGAAGATGACAAAGAGTTTAAGGTGTTGACTTGGCCTCCAAATTCCCCAGATTTCAGACTGATCAAGTATCTGTGGGGTGTGCTGGACAAACTAGTCCAATCCATGGAGGCCCCACTTCACAACTTACAGGACTTCAACAATCTGCTGCTAATGTCTTGGTGGCAGATAAAACAGCACACCTTCAGAGGTCTTGTGGAGTCCATGCCTCAACAGATCAGAGCTGTTTTGGCACCACAAGGCTGACCTACACAATATTAGGCAGGTGGTTTTAATGTTATGGCTGATTGGCATATACAGCCTCTGATGGATCATGTCCTATTCAGGACTGTGGAAACAGCAGGTGCATTTTATCAGCTCTGGTTAGGACATCGCAGTCAGTAAGTCTTCTGATTGACAGCAGCACTTAATCTATTTGGTGTCATGACAATATAGTCTGTCTGCAACTTCTATAATTCCAAAGCAGGTCAGAAAAGGTTAATCCTTCTGTTCTATTGGGGTCAAAATAACCCCAAAACAATTTTTCCAACACAAAATGTTATGTCCACGGATCCAAGAATGAAGCTAAAAATCTTGGGCCCTCTGAGAAAAGTTTACATTGGATCCCTGATCCCAACCCAATATAACAGTCTTAAGACATAAATTCCATAGTCTGTATTTGGCTCTGGACCGTTTGAACCATTCAGGGATTTCTGAGCACTTATGGTGTCCCTGCTTGGATCTAATTTCCTAAATAATATACATAATACATGTATATTACAGAAATAAAAATGATAAAAGTAATGATGTTATCAGCTACCCCGTTCCCACCATTTATTATTTGCACTCTCATTTGCTATCAGAATCCTCTTTTCTGTCTATAAAATATATTGTATTATATATTTTTACTGTATTTACATATTACTATAATTTTATTTATTATATTATTTTGTAAATATAATGTAAATACAGTTAGGTCTGGAAGTATTTGGACAATGACAGAGTTTTTGTGATTTTATAAGCCACCACAATGGATTTGAAATAAAACAATCAAGATTTGATCGAAGTGTAGACTTTCAGCTTTATTTTAAGAGGTTCC
>CM074964.1:12278146-12298299 GCA_037577455.1 Pangasius macronema | reverse complement strand
TAATTCCTAAATGGTAAATGCCATATTTTTGTGGAACCTCTTAAAATAAAGTTGAAAGTCTACACTTCGATCACATCATGAGTGTTTTATTTCAAATCCATTGTGGTGGTATATAAAGGAAAATCACAAAAACTCTGTCATTGTCCAAATCCTTCCAGACCTAACTGTATATTATTGTATAATATATTTTATATATAAATTCTTGCTGTAAAATCTAAAAATGTGGATTGCGTTAATCAGCCATCACACATCGTTGAGACCTTTAAGATTCTTTATATCAGAGCTACACCACCATCTGCTGGACAAAAATCCCAACTGAACTGATAGGATTTTGCAAAAACAATATTTTCAGGTTTTCAATATTTGGTCTCACCCGTTCATCACCGGATTGTTGACGTGGATCCTGTTTCTTAACAAAGTGTCTCAGATTGTCATAATTATGGAAGTTGAAGTGGGACACCAGTTCCTGATTGAAGAAAATGTTTATGCAGTATATCAAATCTAATGTCATATGAAGCATAGATTGCTAGCTAAAAAAGTGAACATGCTTACAGCTTCAAAGTGATATAATAACTGAAAAAAAGATTGATTTTGGCAATAATTCATTCAACGATTCATTACATACATTTAAAGCTCCAGGTCAGCATAAATGAATGACTCAAATAGTAATTGAAAAAAAAACATCATTTGCATTTGCAGATGCACTTCTACAAATATCAGATAATAATAATTTCATGCATTAAGACACATTCGGTGTAATGAAGAAAGAGCATATTGATACAAAGATACTTATCACTGCAGTACATTCTGAAGTGATGTACCCTACACAGGGAACTTCAAAGGAGGACCACCCGTGGCAACCATCTGTAGTGTAGTTACAAACTGAAGTGATGAAAGGCGTTTACTTTGAAGGGTCCTTAAAATGTCATTTTTTGAAGGGAACAACTAATGGACACATTGCCCCTGGGCAATTTTTGCACTGAAATCTTGGCTGCAGCAAACATTCAGTATTAAGTATAGGTCACATTCAAGTGAAAAACAATTCACACAGCCAGTCAAACTTTTAAAACACTCCATATTTTTGCACTTTTCTTTAAAGGATCTCGTTTTAAATACTCTAAAACTTGAAAACCTAATAAAGGGAAAGTTTATTATAAAATGTTCAGTGAATTGAGAAATGTTGGAAGTGACTATTTTATTGGAACAATCTAGCACTTTAATCAGGCACTTGTAGCACACCACATATTTATGTTTTAAAACTGCACTTTATGCACTTTAATAGCTGCACTTTATGCATCTTTTATCTATAGGCGAAATGGGTTTACCCTCTGAGTCTGCCTGCCTTTAATAAAAGCATACATTTAGAGTCCCAACAGGATCTAAGAACAATCAGTTTTAGGTTTGCTTATTTAATTTCTATTCTGTAGCATTTTGTTAGGTCTGTGCCAATAATAGTGATTAAACTTTAGAGAATGAACTCCATGTGTTCAAAAACTTTTGCTTAGCAGTGTGTTTAGTAATATTAAGTTGCAACTAAAATATAAAAAAACAGCTGCAAGTAGTAGTTCTGTGGTAGATAATCTCTGTGATGAAGATTTTATGGAGTTTTTTCTTCTAAGTTAAAACCCAGAGCATTTGTATTTGTTTGTCTCTGCAAATTTACAAAAGCAGACTAAGTGAACAGAAGCTCCTAAATGAAACTGGTGGGAGCATCAAGAAATGTTTGTTTCTTACACCATTTGTTCCTTATTTAATTGCAATATGTGTTCTTGTTTGCATGAGCATCAGTGATCGTGTGGGAAAAAAAATACTGGTTTTGGCTTTATAAAATAATGTTTAAGCATAGTCCAAATTAATTGTAATTTTAACTCCTACAGAGGGGACCCATCACAGTTCTCATTGTGAAGTTCTGAGCATTCAGAGGAAGTAGGGCATTTTTACAATTACTTCAGAATGGACCACAGTCTATATATAGGAGAAATCAGGGTTTAAGCTGACCTGACAGAAGCGGATGCCTCTTACACTGTTCCCCAGCCTGTCCAAAGGTGGTGACCAGCACATGACCCCCATCACATTGGGAACCACTAACAACACAGCTCCTGACACCCCCGACTTAGCAGGCAGCCCCACCTGACACACAAAAGCACAAAGCTCACACATTTATATTTTTATACTTTTACAAAATTAATAAACAGAATATCTAAGCTCTAAACAATAGGGCATGACATACTGATAGCATAGGCTTTAATTATACAGCACCTTTCCTGTCCAATAAACTCTCAAGATCTTCTTCACTGATCCTTCCTGTGTGTGTTTATGATCTAGCGCTGCATTCCTAGCCTTCTTTTTTCCCTATACTCTTATCAGCTTACACTTCCCACATATTCTATAATTACAACCAATTTTAGTCAATAAAATGATCAAATGAAAAAGATAAAATGATAATAAATTCATAATTCCCCACATTTTTATCCAAATCCAGTTGGGACTTACATGAAAGGCGAAGTGGCCAGAGTAGTCATACATGCCGCACGAGTGCATGAGGCTGAGTGTGTTCCTCACAGCCTCAGAGCTCAGTACTTGCTCGCCAGTGATGGGACAGATTCCTCCGTTAGCCAGCGTGGCCGCCATCACACTGCCTGACTCACATGTCACCTCAATAGAGCACAGCTGAACAGGGAATAAAACACAGAGGTTTCTATCTTCATAAATTTAATACCCATTCTTTGACCTCTCTTCACAATTTAGAAGTGTGTATCAACTAATTTCTCAATTTATCAATTTATCTCATTAATCTGTTATACTCCTCCCAGACTCAATAAATCAATAATTATTCATTTAATAAGGAAAAATATTAAACAAGTGTTCCACCAAAGACCAAAATCTTTGTATTCAAAGACTTATTAACTGGCTGTTCTCAGATCTATTGGGACTGTAAAAGAGCCTATATTAAATGCAGATGCACTTGGATGATAAGCCAATTAAGCCTACAAAGGACACAGAGACAGTGCTAGTATCATTTGTAAGACTCAGTTTATATCACAGTTTATAGAACAGTGTTTTTTTACTATGATTTTACTATTTAAGAATATTTAAAATAATTTAGGTTATTCAAAACCTTTTAGCTAATGATAACCAAATGATGACAGCTTCTTCTTTTGACCTGATCCCTCTAGCCTCCAACAGCTCATCCAACAAACATCCTTTCAATTAAAAAAAATCAGCAAAGGAGAAATGGCTAAAAGAATTCAACAAGGGAATCTGCAGCTATTTCTGTAGCCATGAAAAGTAATTATCAAGTTTTAGCATAGAATAGCTAGTCATTTACATTCCCTGCAGTCCATTTCCATTTTCAGTGCTGTGATATTACCCATGTGCTTCAGTACACTATTAGACATTACAACCTGTGTTGAAAAAAAAAAAGATTTTTTTTAAGCCTATTCATATTGGATTAGTTACACATGGAAAGGTGGGGGAAAAGACACCCAAGGAAGCAGTCTTTTCTACTGTCTTCTGCTGAAACCAAAAAAAAAAACAAATACTGGCTGAATTAAATAAAACATAGAACAATAAAATATAGATGAAATGTGCTGAATATGCCTATATTATGAAGACAATGGATCTCTTATACATGTTAATTGATCATAATCATATAATATATGATATATATATACATAATCATATAATCATATCTGAACTCCAGCTGCAACCAGAAGTAACAAGACACTATCATTTTACACACGTACCTTTATATCGTTTAGTCTCCACAATAGAAATTTTAATTAATAATCTATATGTTTTAAAGACGGCAGTCTTTATTAAGATTGTTCTCTGCTTTTCCAATCACCCTGGATGATTTTACATCAGTTTCAAATGATCATTTCATATAAAATTTCCTGTTATGCTCACCTGGAAGTAGAAGTCTAGAGCATCAATCATATCTGCCCCATGAGGAAAACACTGCAAATAAACACAGCCAGGTAACCAATAACTGTTTTGTTGAGTGGTTTTATCAAAAACTTGAAAGGCAATTACAGAACAAACCTTTTTCTCTTTCAGGTAGTAGCCTATTGCAAAATTTCTGTCTCCTGTCTCCTTTTCTGACTGAAACCTATAAACAGAAATTGCTTTACACAAAATCAATGCCAAGAATATAAAGTCAGTTAAAGGCAGCATATAAATGTTAAGGACTCACGTGGCATTACTGAAGCCTACATATTCCTTGCCTGCCATTTTCTGCACAAAGTCCATCACCTGGAGAAGAAAAACAGACCATCTGTTAGAAAACTTGCATCACAAAAATAACAGTAAGAATACTTTTATATTCAGACTAGTGCTGCTAGAACAAAATTTCCAGTTTGAATATTTTTCACATTCTTTATATTTACAAAAGGGGGGGGGATCACATTCAGATGTTTAAGATCCTATGTTCTATATTTAGTTACCTAAAGTAAATCTATCATAGCACATTTCATTAACTTGTCAGTTCATGTGGAAAAAAGACCTCAGGATATCTTCATGGCATTTATGACTTTTTTTTTATTCTTTTCATAGTTAATGCTTTGCATGGCTAACAGTCGCTTCACCTACTGTTTCTGGAAATCTCCTGCTATCAGTAAAAACAAATGACTTTTGGAAACTTTGTCACATTGCTGACAGTATAAGTGCAGAACAAACACAACATTAATTTGTGTGTTTATGCAAATGAAACTGATAATGTGGGCACTAGTGTTCAAATGAATACTAAATCTTTTAATTAAAAAAAATGTGATTTTAAACAAATGTATCTGTTTATTTTTTATTAATACAGTTGCCAGTGTCTCCATCACGTCCCAAATAAGAAAAATTTTAAAGTTCGATTTCAGCCACAATTTATTGTTGACTTACTTACATAGTCAAATTTCTCTGCTTTGTTGGCCCCAGGCTGAAGGGAAGAAAAAGATAAACATTTTATACGCATAAACAGGACAGTATACAGTACAAATTAATACATAGATTAAAAACAAAATTATATTTGAACATGAGACAGTTACAGTGAATCCTGTCAGATCTTTCACAAACCTGGTGGAGTTACTGTAATGTTACCACTCATATAGATACATTTCTCAACTGTACTTATATTCTATTGAAGATAGCAAGACAGGAACACACAGATGATAGATGAAAAAAATTGATATTCTACCAAAGCCTCTCCTTTAGCTGATTGGACAGATGCCCATATACTTACACCCAGCCACGTTCAGGTTATCAGTCAGTGCAGTTATCAGTCAGTGTCATCTTTGATTGTGGGGTCAGTGACTCGGCAGTATGACGTACACTAGCGACAATCAAAGCATGAGGGATATGTGTTTACCTTGATAAGAGAGCTGATGACAATTGCTCCTGCATTCACCATCGGATTGTGAGGAAATAGAATCTTAAATTTTTTTTTGTAAACAATTATGTCTATGGTTTGATTAAAAGAGTTTGGAAGATTTTGGACACGTGTAATAAAATGCCCTTAAACCCTTATCTGAGCCTTAAATTCGAATTGCACCCTTTATGCCCTGGAATTCCTTTTGTTCATGAGAGGGAGGTTGGGGTATATGTAGAAAAAAAATCATACATAGCAATAAAACAACCAATCAAGGAAGTCATAAACGGCATAAAACATGCTGTCTTTGATTAAGGGGAATGAATATGAATGTACAGGTTTGTCAAAGTGCAAAAACTATCACTAATCGACTTTAAAACTTAACCTTTTAGACACAATCATTATTTATACACTGTCCGTTTTTAATAACGTAGTATTTTATGAAACAATCGTGTATGCAAATGCAAGCAATTGAACCAGGGATGGGAGCAGGCATATATTATATAGGTTTTGGGGGAAATTATGAAAAATAAATGATATTTATCACTGAATATAGATGGCTGACACTAAAAAAGAGCTGTATCAATGAAATTTGATTGGTATGTACTTGTGTAAACATGCTCTTTCTAAATGTTTGTCTATGTGTAATAGGAGCAAACAGTTCATTTCAAGGCCACTATGCAGAACAGCTGAGTGTTCAAGGGCTCCCGAAACACTGATCAGGCATTTTGCCCAAAATCAGAAATGGCTTGCATGAATCAAATTCTTCCCAGCTAGTGTCATTTAGAAGAGAAATTACACTTCTTCAGTAAGACATTTTTTGTTTTGTGATGCAGGATATTAGTAGAATAATGCTAGTGGTTATGCTACATATTCACCCAAAAATATTGTGTCCACCAAGTGTAAAGCAATTAGCATGATCTATCTGCAGAATGTTAAAAGTTCACCACCGGCGTACGCATATTAGTAAGGTAAGCATTCCTTGTTGAGGAATATTTTGTTATTATTAAAACAGAAGTAGCATTGATCTCATGCCTACCATAGTCATCAAGGGAGAGCATGTTGAACTTTAGCCCACTGGGCTCTTTCCCAACAAAATGGTGCGCATATTCTGTTCCATGCTCATGTACAGCAATGGCATATTCCAGCGGCTTCACACATGACTGCAGGCAAAATGGCACCTTGGTGTCACCTACTGAGTGCCTTTTAAGGAGATAGAATTCACAGTTCATAACAAAATCACTGATGTGCAACTTGCAGTGGTGGCAACACATAAAGTTTTGTGCAATAATGAATTCTTCTTTTTACCTCTGACCGTCTACTGTGCACAGTGAAATCCCCCAAAGACTGGGACTGAACTTGGCAAGGTGTGGAATGTAGTCTGCTACCTGACACACAAAATGTTTAAATTTCAATTTCCATAAATCATACAGAAATACAAGATTTGCTGAAGAATATAACTACTCACTTGGCCTTCGTGCTGCTGTTTAGCTCTGTTATAGATCTGATTTATGACACCAACAAATGCATCAAACTCTGGAATGATAAATTTCTTTCTGAAAGCTTGGGAGAGTAGGACGATGTTTCTGCCTACACATCTGATAGAGAGAGCCTGAGTTATGAGTTATCTCACCATTCTTACATTCAAGTCAAGAACTATAGTGAGATACAATGATTAGAATACTTATAGAATAAATAGATAGAATGGATAGACTAGTAGGGTCTAGCTTGGCTGGAAAGCAGTCTGCCACTCAGATATTTAAGACATTCTTCACATCACCAAAAACTGGACATTCATCTCCATTCCAATCTTCTCATTTGTTCAAAGTGAAGTGCTTGTGAATAAGAACAACTAGCCAATCAATATTCAAACAAACATCAACTTTAGTCTTATTCCAAGCTATTTAAACTTATTTAGTTCAACTGTTAGTACCAAATTCTTTCTGGTAATTAATCAAAAATACATATAAATTTAGTCAATAGCTTCCAAGGAACAGTCAACTAACAGGTTTGTGTAAAACTATAATTCAGAACTTTTACCTGCACAAATCAATAGATTTTTTTAAATGTATGCCATAATTAATCCATCTTCATTATTACCATTTAAATCACTGACATTTTTATGCAAACCAGAATGCATATAGCAAAATGTACCTCATAGTCAAACTACAAAACACATAATTAAAACATAATACAATTTGGAGTAACACACACACCTGCGAAATAGTTTGTGGTCCATCATGACATCACCATTGGATTCTCGGACAGCTTGTCGCAGTTTGTCCATACAGTCCCGCAGACGGGGGTCAGAGGTCAGCAGACCTGTGCTTTTAATAGCCTGAACCAGAGGAGAAACAGGCTTAGCACAAATACATTTATACATGAATTAATAACTAGAGTAGCCTATAGTGTTGCCCAAACTAGTAATATCTATGACACTCTACTCCATCCACCAAAGGAAAGAGACCACCTTAGGACCACCAGTGAGTGTTGTTATCAAGTGCACCTAGATGATAGGCTGATAGGCATACCTGATAACATTAGAAATTAATGTATAGGTATTTTTAGATGTATCTAATAATATGGCAGCTGAGTGCATAATGAAATACTGAACAGGTCAATGCACTGTATGTGTTATTTAAAAGTCCATTTAAACCCTGCAAATTTTGCAGTCATCGGCACTTTGATTTTACTGAAAAGTTTTTAGGTGAGTGATGAAATCTTACCATCTTCTGTGTGTTCAAACTTTGTCTTTTATAGCTGACAATGTGTAGTTAATTATTGACTCACACTGATGAAATGAGAGATGGGGATCCTATCCTGCCCATCAGTTATGGTGTGGAATAGCAAAGCCTCCAGTCCTGAGAAGAGACCTTCACCTGCCCTACCTCTGAATAAACATAGAGAAAACATTAATGGCCATGAGAGATCTGGTGTTTTGGTATCTGACATTTGCTTCTTTAATTTTCCACTTGAGCTATGGTCCTAATGTAGCTAACAAACATATAAACAATATTGTAATCCATATTTACAAAACCTTGTTGGATGTCGCTGTGACTGAATTCTGGAAAACCAGCAAAAAATCAAGAAAAATCTGGGTTTGACCAAAATCAAATTTTTCTGACAGTAACATACTTTAAGATCTCTACTTTAGAAAAGATAAATATAAATATGTGGATATGTTTTTATTTAGGCAACTTTCTAACCATTCCTTGGATTTCTTCCTGCAAAAATCATGCTGTGTAAGAAATCAGTCTAACAAATACAATGGTAAAAACAGTCAGTATGCTTAAGATTTCTAAAATCGTGTGTGATTTTCTGAGTGCAACAATTTGATTAAGTTTTTGGATAGCTATATGTCATAGTGAAATGGACATAAGAATAATCCAATCAGTTTGTAAACAGATGCCGACTGTCCATGATACTCCTGCACCTTCACATCATCATCATCAAAACACAGAAGAGCGATTACACACTCTCTACAAATGACAGCGGACAAAGTTTTTAAATGTTTCTATGACCAAATTCAGATTAATAGCAAGAGCCAACAAAACAGAACTAAATAAATGAATCAGCAATTATTTCCCCACAGATGTTAATGTGAACATAGCTCGGTCAAGAGAGGAGACAGTGATGAAGCTCATGTTTAAATGTTGTGAGGGACTTTTACCTCAGGACTTGAGACTGAGGCTGATGTGGAGGATGCTAAAGCATATCTCATTTAATTTAATATATATATATATATATATATATATATATATATATATATATATATATATATATATATATATTCTTTAATTTTCAGTTCAATAAGTACCATAAGATTAGGTATGTATAGTGGAATGAAATCTTTTCCCTGGATTTTCTTCCATTTCACTTTTGGGGTAACCAGGTTTTAAAATGGTATATCTTTCCTTCTGGTTGAAAGATATACAAAAATGAAACATATTTCACTTCAGGAAAACTTGTAGCTAGTTTTATAGTATAGTATTTATAGTATAATATTGTAGAACTATATATAGTAGAAAATGTCAGAAATTGGCTTTGTGAAGGGTTTTCCCAGGCCACCACACATACTACTGTCAAAGTTTAATAAAGGTTAATATAAAATTGTGAATATTATACATATTATACATTGAACTACATGTTTTTCTGTAAACTGTGTTAGCTTACCCCTCTGGTAATGGGTGTTTAGTATGTTCAGTAGTTGTTCTGCTGAGGTAAAGCTGTGAAGAACCGTTACTTAAACACCGCCACTGTCGCGAGAGTCGGCGCGCGCTGCCGCAGTTCAAGCCCAGTGCGCCGTTTATAGCGACATTTTCCACAAGAAAGTCCACCATTCCGACATTAATCCGCCCAAACGCTCTCAAATAGGACATCATCATCCACTTACACACAGACGAAGATTAAACATACAGTTTGTCGACAGTCTCTGTACTTTGCAGAAGGGGCTCGTGCGGAAGACTAGTGCGCGCGTTTCGGCACTCAACAAGCAGCTATGTTTATATGCACAGATCAAATCCAGCACTGTCGCCTGAGCACGTGCCTCACTGGAAGAGATTAGGCACGAGGAATATCTGACCTTTTGTACAATGCATGGTCAGTATCACAAATCAGCTTACATTTAAATATGGACCTAAAATAGTGCAGAAATATCTGGAATATTAAATATGCAAGAGATTGAGTATTTACTTATTTCAAAATTCTAAAACCTTCTGTTTATTTCCATTTTTTAAATGAAAAAGAAAAATCCCAGGTTTTCGGTGTGGACTCAGACCTTGGCAAAAAATAAAAATAAATAAATAAATAAATAAATAAACAAATAAATAAATAAGCCAAACCCAAAATGACAAATATTAAGCTTTTAATGGTCTTAACAACAAATCATTGATCATAAAATTATCAAGAATTAAACAAATGCACTCCTGAGACCTCATCTACCACCATTTACTCATTTACTTGACATTTGCTTTCAAGACACTGATTAAGCCTAACTGGGAAGAAAATCAGACTATGTCGATGTGACTTCATGGAGCTGCTCTGTTTGTGGGAATATCTACAAAGAGTCTATGTTGGACATTTAAGCTTCAATCTACACAGAAAAATCCTCAGGACATATACTTAACAGATAAGATTATATTCTTATTTCTATTATTATTATTGTTAAGAAAATATTCTCTTTATTGTTAAGAAAATATTCTCTTAATTGTTAAGAAAATATTCTCTTAATTGAAGCTGGTATGTGTGTTCTTTAAAATGTATGCTATATTTCATGGGATGTGCAGCACTTAAAACTGTATGATGTAACATTATTGGCATAATTATTCCAGATTTCCTCATTGCAGTATACTGGTGTATATTGTCACAGCCCTACATCCAGCGTTTATCTGGGTCAGAGGTATGTCTGCATACACTCCAGGGCAAAAAAAGGGAAAAGCTATCCAGTACTAAGTTCCCTTATCTATTTGTTTAATTCTTGCTCATTTTCTGACCAAGTATTTGTTAGTAAGAGCATTAAAACCTTAATAAGTTGCCATTTTTGGGCCTGGCCTTTAAAAAAAAAAATCGGGTCGTCACATATAATTAGTAAAATAGTTCATGTAAATGGTATGTACACTGAAGACAACCAACTAATTATGTGGTATTTGTACAATTGTGGTCAGGTGCAGTAGAGTTAGAAGTTTTTAATCTCTTAAATTTTTTACATTTTATATCTTTAGTTAATTTTGTCTTCTGTGGTGATTTTAAAGTAAAAATCTGGGGGGGGATTAAAGGTTGTGTCTCTTAGCTAGTGCAAATAGATGCCCTGGCAGCACGGTGGCATTGCTGCCTCACAGCTCCAGGGTCCCAGGTTCAATTCTACACTGTTTTTCTGCTTGCACTCCCCATGTCCATGTGGGTTTCCTTCAGGTTCTCCAGTTTCCTCCCAAAAACATGTTCATATAAAACAAATTTTGTCTGTGTAACAGACATTAGCTGTTAATTGTATGTGAGTATACAGTATATATGATACTTACGCATTCTGCTTAAAAATGTGGCAAAGAGATATAGAGATATATTTACCTTTTGTGATCTTTTATGTTTCTTAAAACATCTGATTAAAATAGAATTGTAGTGTATATGATTACTGAAAGTATTTTTCCTGTAGTCTTTGGTCTCAAATAATAATGATGAATGCAATGCCAAAATTGCATACCCCTAGGGCAATTTAATAAATATTTATTAAATACTTACCTTGTAACAGATTTCATATATACATTTCTCATGACATTTGCTAACACATGTTCTGTTTGTACTTTAAATCTCACTCTATGGGAATATAGATGATCTTACATGTAGAGTTAGCATAATTTGTAGCTTCACAAGTTTATAGATTAAGCTCCATCCCCCAATTATTGGCAGTTTCAGAACCCTCACCTCACCTTGTCTGTTATTATCGATCACAGTGTGTCATACAGTGTGGGAAGCCACAAGGAAATCTATATGATGTAATGAACAACTTAATGCAGTTTGAAGTGAGTGTCTAGTGACTTATGCATGCAGTTTGCACAATGCAACATTAGCCTCATAGATCCAATACAAAATGTCTGAAGCAAAGTTCAGACACTAGACATGTCTGTCTAATTAACTACATTTGGGTTAAATGGTAAATTAGATTTTTAGCAGAATTATTCCTTTAATAATTTGGCCAAATTATTATTCTTAGATTATTTACAATATTCCACCAATATTCCACCAATTCCATCAGAAAACTTAAACCAATGGCTATGTGGCAAGGTTCTGAAAAGGTTGTTAATGTGTGGCAATGGATACTGATAATGGATGAATGTAAGAGGAATCTGACAAAAAAGATTGTATATTGTATATCAGGATGAATCATTTTAAATGAAAAAGGCATACACACTGTTGAATAAACAGTTGTAGGTTACCTTTGAGGGGTTGGTAATATTGTTTCATTCACTTTTATTGATTTACACATATAAATTTACTTTATTACATAAACTTGACTTAGTTGTATTAAATAATGGTTTTATTCACATCCTTAGTGTTTCTGAAACTTGTATTATACTTTGATTAAAATATTGCTGTTGCTCAGCCAAAAAAAATTGTAGTGAGAAAAAGGCACAAGGTGGTCATAAACAAAATATTTGGTCAGACATTTTTGGTTTACTGGCAGCTAAGACAATTTTGAAGGTATCAGGATGTCATATGTAGCATAGAAGTACAAACGATAGCAATTTCTCATCTTCATCAAACAAGGCAAAATATACACAGGCAAGATCAGTTACTCTGCATCACTTAAATACAGTGGAAATACAAGTAAATCATCCTTTTGAGTATACTACTTTAAACTCCTGTCTAGATTAGTTAGGGAACACTGGATATGGTCAATTTCAACTTAAGTTTGGATTTATAAAACACTCTTGGCAGGCCTTGGCAACACCAGTCTTAGTGCAATGTCAACAACACAAGCTGGCATGTAAGAGAGAGGGATCCAGAGGAGTTTGGCATCCCAGCCAGGACTGTATCGGGTCCTTGGGTGAGCAGCAGACAGAGCATGCTCCATGCAGTTGGTCACTTTACTCAAATCAGCATCACAAATAGCATTCATAATCAGCCTCTGTACATTGATGTCTGGATTGAGAACAGCAAAAAGAAAAGGAAAACACTGAGGTTAAGAAATGACCAGTGATTTAGAGGCTAAAAAAGCACCATGGACCATCTGGTAATTTGGAAGCTGGTGATAATACGTGCAGGATTGCCAGGTCTCAGCAAAATGTCCCAGCCCAACAATGCCCCCAAACCCACACAAAAACATCTGAAATTAGTTCAAGTTTGGGCATTGGAAGAAAGAGACACATTTTTTCTCCTTTTTCTCAGCCTTGCTATGGAAGAGTTGTTCACCTTGGTGAGCATTCATTTCTGATACAGTTATTATCTACTCCATAATTAATAACTGGCTAATTAATAACTGTTAGTAAACTAGTTCAAGCAGTCATGAGCTGGATTTATTTAACAGTATTCAAACACATCACAATATAGTACCATAAATAACCATAAGTACCATGAATTTTCATGGTTATGTTTCACTTTAACATAAATATAACATTAATATGGTAGATAATTAGCTAACTTAGCAAGTAGGTTTTGTGGCTAAAATGTGTTCTGTTTACTA
Organism: Pangasius macronema; assembly: GCA_037577455.1. Lineage (NCBI taxonomy): Eukaryota > Metazoa > Chordata > Actinopteri > Siluriformes > Pangasiidae > Pangasius > Pangasius macronema. The sequence goes on along the minus strand of CM074964.1, from coordinate 12,284,770 downwards.
TGTTATTCTCTAAAACCATCACATAAAAAATGTGATTTTATGTCTGTGTTACCAAATTTGAAAATAAACTAGGGTTAGTTTATCATCCAAGGCATCCAAGAGAAATTAATAATTTAAAATCATACTTCAAGGCGCATGAGTACCTTAAATATAATATCAGGTATACTTACACTCATCCAGATATTTTTCTCCGTAGCTTTCTTTCACTTCAGGCGTCAGTTGGTTCCACAGGCGATGAAGTTCCCGTTCGAGTGGTTCCAGGCTTGTCACCTGGGTCTTGAAGAACCCGGGTTCTATTATACACACTTTGATTCCAAAATGTTGAATGTCCCTCCTGAAACAAATATTTGAAGTGTTTGTATTTATGATAAACTCATAGCACCATCTAATTCTCATAAGAAACAATTAATCCTTAATTTAGCAAGTGTATTGTTATATAAAAAAAATTTTTTCCACTTTTCCTGTGTCACATGGAAGAATATACTGCATCGGAGGACATGTTTGAGCTTAAAGATCCAGCCTTGGCTGGACGGGCAGTCACTACTGGCATACTGCTATTAACTGCAACCTGGATTTAAACTCAAGATCTTCTTGTTGTGGCTGCAGGTGCTTAAAGGTATACTTCAGTGGCTCTTAACTTGGAAATACCTGAGGCAATCGGAAAAGGCTTCCACTGCAAACTTGGAAATGCAGTATCCACCTCCGTTCGCTGCCACTCTGCCCAACACTGAAGCCACATTAACAATTCGGCCATGGGCTCTCTTGACGAGTGGCAGAAAATTCATGGTCGTCTCGATCACACCAGTCATGTTGACCCTTAGAGTGCTCTGGAAATCCTCGATCTGCATCCACTCAGAAGGGCCCATGGGTAACGAGCATCCTGCATTGTTCACAATCCCCCAGAGTCCTGCCATTGCAATAAATGCAAATTTGTTGAGAACTCAACAATGCAGCTAACAATGAAGTAACCAATTAGCATATTTCACTGGCATAATGCTATCAATTCAATACGGTGTGACTGAAAGCAATCTCCATTTACAATGAATAGAATGGAGGAAAAGTAAATTGCAAAATCCCACTTATTGCAACAGTAGTTGTTCATCCAAGAAAATTTTGGTGTACTATGTAACATCACTAAGGATGTCTGTCACCAGTGAAATTGTGAACTCCAACTCCCAAGATCCTCAGCCAAGTCATGAACTACAAACCACACCATTACCTATCACATGACACACATCCACATTCACAAGCTCCATCATTTTTGATTAGACACACCCATTCCCAGTCACACATATTCCTTTACACAACTCGCTCAGATCATTGTGGACTCTGCCTCATGCCTTTGTTTGTATTTGATGGCTTAGTTATTGATTTTGCTTTAACCCAGTCCAGTCTGATGTTTAATCGCTTGAACTATTTCCTGTTCTATGTCTTTGACTATCACCTTGCCCTTTGTTCCTATCTGCATTCAACCCGCCCATGCCTGATAGTCTGGAGTTTGCTTCTTTAGTTTTGCGTCAGAGCTACCATGCTATTGTAGCAAACAAGTAATGATTCACCTGTTTGCCAAAATCATTTACACAAATACTGGCCCAATTCTTCATATACTTGCTTTAAGCAATATTGTTAAGTTTATTTTTTTCAATAAATGGTAAGTCATTGTGATTTTACTGAAGAACTGAACACTGTCTGAAAAAATATATGTAGAAATATATGCAGCACAGATATAGGAGTAATAATAATAGGATAATAGGAATAATAGGAATAATTACATAATTAAACAAATAAATAATTACTTGTTAGCTCCATTAGCTTTGTAGCTGCAGTGTAAAATTAAAGAATAATGGGATTAGGAGCAACATACATTTGTTTACATTATGCATTAGGATTATGGAATCACTGGTGTCACAAAGTGTCTTCTTTTCATGTTTAAATGTTTCAGGAAGAAAAACAATATAACAGGTACTGTGCTTGTCATATATGCAGAACACAGAGCATAAAGTCTATTTTTTTCCAGAAATACAAAAAGTTCACACAGGACCTTAGGGCACAGACACTAAGCCTTTGGGGGGAAATGTATTTTGCAAGTGCAAACATAAGTGGAGCCTTATTCTACCTCTTTTTCTGACATTGTATGGCATGAGTTTACTTCCATTCTGAATCTAACACACATGATTCAGCTAATAAAGGCCTTCAGGATATTCAAGAATCATCTGAATCATCATCTGAATATCAGAGTCATATGTAATGGAGCTAAACTCTTGACCCACTGTCTACTTCTCGGACCTGTAAAGACCGACATAGGGTTTACGATCACAAGTCCCATATTTATCATATTTTGGGCTAGCATGGCTAAGCCCCTTTATTTCAGTAACAAAAAAGATATCAATACAAGCATTTGGGTTGATTATTTTGGACTGTAGTTTAATTAGGTGTAATAGCACCACCAATGGTTGTAAGAATAATACACAGAACGGTATGAAAAAGTGACACTGGGGCTGATTTCTTTCTAGCTCAGACTGTATATTCATGCAGCCTGTCAGAGTCATGTCAAATTGTTACACAGTGTGACACACTCCCTAGATTTGTACAGTTGAGGCTAATACTATCCAGCCCGGTTCACTGACACATCCATAACATGTCATCAGCCGTGTTTGAGAAGATGAATAAGAAAAAAAAAACTGGTGGGGGTGTAACAACTTAACAAGGTTAATTATTTTAAACTAGCTCAATCTGGCGAACTTATTAACTGTTGTGTATCCTGCTCTTCCCCTGAGCATGGGGCAGTGTGATTTCTTCCCCAATGGGCCTCTATTAGTGCTTGTTGTAGTTTCCATTTTTGGTAACATCTAGAAAGGCGATCAAATCAAAAGAACATCAGCTTATATCTGTCAAATAGCAAATTCTTTTTTAACTCACTGGTCAATCAAAAAAGATAATTAGTATTTTAACTATTTCTCAGTCTTTATACTGCCATGCACTAGTCGTGTATTATGGATAATACACATGGTCTCTCAACTACCAAATCTACACTATATAAGCACTCAAAAATAACAATTATCAAGAAGTCTTGTTAAGACTGATTCTACATGCAAGTATTTAGGAGGTTTTTTTAAGTAACACTAACTATACATTAACTAAGTCACAAGCCTGGTGTTGTACACTAACCTCTGTCTCCAACCTCTTTCTTCGTCCATTCCACAGCATTCTGAATGCTATCTGTTCTAGTAACATCCAGTATGCAGGTCTTCAGATAAGGTCCCGTCACTCTCTTCAGGTCATCTGCTCCTTTTTCTGCCAAGCAACCGGCCAACACACGGAAACCACGTTTGTCCAGTCGTTTACATAGCAGGTTCCCAAAACCTGAATCACAGCCGGTGACGAACACGTACTTCTCTTTGATTTTGTCGATTTCCAGGCTGTCACGGTACAGCCATATCAAAGCCCACAACAGCACAAAGGCACCAAGAGTGTATGTCAACAGGTGATCTTTACTGCATGGAAAAAAACAAATTCATACATAAATACAGTCATGTCGGTATGTAAAGGTACAGTCCTGTCAGAATACAAAGGTACTGTCTCATAATAGAGATAAAATTATTATAAGATCTTAAAGAAATTCTAACATAATCTCTATATACTACATGTGTAGTATATGTGAAATTACCAGCACTTTTGCCACTTTTCCTTGTACTAAGAAAAACACAGAAAACCATTTTCTCAAAACTCACTTACAATGAAAATCATTATAATGAAAGGGCAGTTGTATTTCATGCACCTTATGGAAAGTGTAAGTGCTAGGAATTTGGATAAATCTCCACAGGAACAGCTTTGGTAAGACATTATCTAATGTCTGTCTCATTGTAAGATCCTTATTGCTAGACTGTAATGGTTGTAGCTTTGAAAGTTTTTAAATGTTTATTGATGGAAAACAACTTCCCCAGACTCTATATAAGTGGGTTTTGAGTAGAAAGGTTTTCCATACTTTTCCCAGTACAGGCAAATGTGTTGAAATTCTTCCACGTAGTAATCACATGTATGATATAGATCTGGCGGATAGAGAGTAGTTTAAAATACAATAGACTATGTCTTTAGGGGTTACAAAGGCATTTAAAAATAATTACGCAGACCTGTTATGGAGTTGAAAAATAAGATTTCGACTTTAATTTAAAAAAAATTACTGGGGTATTCTGAACTTTATAGTGAGATTATTATTCATCATATTTTTCAAACATTCCTACCCGATATATTCGTATATTAGCTCCATGTCCATGGGGGGTGCTGAATGATGCAGGTTCCAAACAACAACTGTAGAAAAAAATATTTATATCAATAAAAAAACGTTTAAAATAAAAATTAAACCATGTCAAACAAAGACCTCTCGAGAAACATGTTTCATCCATTTAAAATGTGAAAAATTAATTTTATATACATTTCTTTTTCTATACTACAGATTGCTCACTCATTAGCCCCACTACTTGATAAATGCCTGGCTTTAATTAGGTCTGTTCACTCAGTTGGCACCATAGCCTTCATTAACTTTGGTCAGTCAGTCAGAAACATTATTTCCTTTGATAGTTTGGTTAGCACCATGGCCTCAGAGAACACACCAGACCCAAGGTAAGAATGCATGTGAACTTTTATTTATTGATGCTTGTGATGATCAATGGGCAGTAATGTAAAACTTAAAGAAACAAAAGTGAGGCTATTCAGCTCACTTGCTGCTAATCCTCGTCCTGTGTTTTTGTTTACGTAAGATAATTAATGAAGCATGTGATTTTACTTTATATATTTGGTATAAATGTGTGCATTCATGTGCTATAAAAAGAATCAGCTCACAACACCAGCTGCCGTAAAACGTGTACGAAGTCGGTGTCGTTAAGGAACCTTACTTTAGATTTTTGAAAAATGTACAATTCAAGAATGACTGAAAATAACTCCCCTCCCTGATCACATTACTGAAGAATTGCAAAAGGAACTTTTACATGTGCTGGAGCAGACACATCACCCAAATCACCCCATCCTGTGCATACAGCTGATTCAGAGCTAATTACTAAGCATAAAATTAGTATAAATAATAATAAAAGCAACATACGATGCTGTCAATTTCAGTTACATAATGAAACAGATTGCAAAATTTTATATATATAAATATTTGTAATTGTGTGGGAGTATATTTAAATTATACTTAATTTAATATACTAATATTAAATTTAATATACTGTATGTTTAATATTATATTTAATATCTATTATATTTTTTGCTGTTGCAGAATTCATCCAATAATCCAATTAATACTAATAATATACAGTATGTGTAGGCTAACATAACGTACACAGATTGTAATTAGTTTTGTGATTTGTGTAATTTTGTATGCTATGTCCTATGTTGAAAACACCCTTACAACCTAAATTCAGTCACATAAGCATTGCTTTGGATGGATTTAATGTATACACACATTGTAGCTTTGTTATACACTTTAAGACTAACAGTTTTAAAGGTACACTGTTAAAGGTGCACATCCAAGCCAGGCATGTGGTGACCATGCCACCTGAATTGCTTAACAACTTACACATACACGATTGAGCAGGATATATCAATACACATTATTATTTATATATGCCTATTGTATGCAGACAGTGCTAAGAAATTGCACTTACAAGTCATTAGACCCACACATAGACCTATAAGAAGTATGGATAGATTATAAATAGATTATAAATTAGCATAGATGACTAGATTAAATCTATAAATTAAATATTTCAAATGTGTATAGTAATCAGATTATCTGTAATCTGTAGAACGTCAAGCATATAACTTACACTATATACCAGTAAAGATCCAACCACTGTTTTATTTAAGTGTTAAGTGGGACTTACCTTGTCCGTGTGTGTGAGTTCCCATTTAGGTATGAGTACTGGTTCGTCTTTTGTGTCATGTGAATCTTGGTCCAAGCAGAGGAGCAACTATGAAAAAAATATATACTTGACCTAGAAACCATAGCTTAGAACTGCTGCATGCACACAAGTCATTGCAAAGACTGACAGTTAAAGGAGCTTAATTAAGGTAGGGGGAAATGAGGAACTATCAAAACAGACTGTTAGTAACAACTAAAAGAGGAAAGGATATAAGGAAAGTGGGAAGCCAAAAGGGTCACAAACATACATGTACAGAGTGCGGTAAGCAAAAGTGGTCAGAATCATTGAAAGTTTCACCTTTTTTCTTCTCGAATTTTAATAATACATACTTTTAAAATTACAACACACAATAATGAAAAATTTTTAAAAATGTTAACCGCTGCTTAAATGCAGCATTTTTTTTCAAATGTGTATATGCCTTATAGCCTTCAGCTTTTTCTGATATTTATTGGTTAAATGCAGTTTTTCCTAAAGGATAATACATTTTATCACAAAAAAACTTCACTATATGCAAAAAGTTGCTAACGTCACCAAACAAGTCAGGACCATAATATAGTGCCGCAGGAATGAGTCCTGAAACCTGGAAATGAGTTAGCATTTTAGCATTTCCGGTTCTATCGTCCTGAAGTTAGTGGGATTTTGAATGGGTTTTTGGTTAAACTCCCGAAATAAGGTCTGTGGTTAACATAGGCTCAAGATATTTTCA
>CM074964.1:12266057-12278100 GCA_037577455.1 Pangasius macronema | reverse complement strand
AAAAAAGGTAGGGGGCAGATTCATCCACAAAAGAGCACAGTGGAACATGTTTTTAAAATAAAGATTGATAGAGTAGTCGGAAGCTTAGTGGTGGTGACGTTGAAGTTATGAGACTGTGGTGTAGTTTGTTTATAGCCTAACTTTAGCTTTTTAACTTCTGGCAATTGTATTTAGGCTTCCAAATTTATAAAAGTTGTGTTCATTTGTGAAGATTATCTTGATGAACAAAACGTGTAAGGATAATAAACTTTTGTTGGTCCAAAAGCCACTGGAAAAATTCTATTGGCTTTTTGTCGAGGGAAACAGGGTGATGCTAACTTCTGTGTTGGTCTACAAAAATACGTCATCCATGCGGCACTCTATAGCATCTCCAACCACAAAGACTTACCACTAGCGTACATACTCAGAACAGAGTAAACAAATCCAGAATCTATCTATGGCTTCCTCTTGCGTCTCTCAACCAATATCATGTTTTAAGCAATTCTCTTGAATAATCATCTTTTACAAAGTGAAAGCACTAAGATGAGGAGAAAAGGTATGTTCAACTGAGGTACTGACACTTTCATCAAGTTTTTTCATCAGGGATTCTGTTGTTATTGTTATGGTTGTTGTTGTTGAGGAAATGTCATTAAGTTTCATCATATATTTTGAGTAGCTAAATTATCATTGTTATTGCTTAGTTTTTGTATATAGTATATAGTAAATACAAATGTGGAACACAGAGACTTAGAAATACATAGTGTAAACTCCATACCCATACAAACTGTAGCCTAAGTACATATAAAATTTGACATCACTGGAGCAGATGCACAAGACAAGTTTTGGAATGCATGACAAATCCTAAGCTAAGGCTATTATGAAACAAAGAGGCATTGGTATTGCTACAGAAGTATGAGAATGTCTTGACTGTTTTCTCCCATACTGGCCAAAATGTCAAGTCTTTCAATGTTTCAAACCTATATGTGTTTTCAACAAACAGATTCAAAGAACAACAGAATGAAAGGAAGAGGCTAATGAATTCCGAGTAGGCACATTATTTCATCAGAAGTAGTGGATGTATAGATGAAAATGTGGAATATATTTATTTCCCACATCCATTATTATGACTGGTGGTATTTCACAGTAATTTTACAGTAATACAGGTTTTAACAGTTTGAAAAATTAAAATGTCATAGTGATGCTTTCATGGTAATTAATTAATTAATGCAATAGCTTTTGACATCACCAATTTATTAATTTGGCAGATATTTTTATGCAACGCAACTTACAAGTGATGTAAGCAATGAGCTGAGCGCTTGAGGATTAAAGCAGGTTATCTGGTAACCACTGTGAATTATTTAGTAACTTCAGTGAAACTAATTGTAAACCCCATTACCTATATTTTAGTTCAAGGTTCCTTCACTCACAATTGTGATTATCATTGTTATTTGCTATTGTTATTTCTTAGACTACTCTACATAATATACTTACTGATGATATTGATATTGATTATTCAACTACAAATCAAACATTTTCCAGCAATTTTTGTTAAAATTGTACATTCAAATTTACATACACTCTGACCTCCAAAGGTGAAGTTGAGGAAACTGTCTGTGCTCATTTTATGATCAGATTTGACTGTGCACAACTTTGATGAGCCAGTGTGACATACTATAAGCTTTCAAAAATGAAGAAAACTTCACCATGTAGCTAAACACTGTAAAATTATGGGGGCGGCCACTTAAAAAGGACAATGGAAGAACTCCTTTTTTAAGCTTTTTTAAGCCCGGTTTGAAGACTTGTATGAAGACAGGAATGATGGACGTTATGAGGATAATAACAGTTTCATATTACCCCTTTCAATCCCTTATGTTTATTCATAATCATATGCAAAATTAAACAGTCAACAGTCATGTTGACTGGTCACCTACATTTGGATGGGAATTTTTTTTCCCGAAAAATACATTTAGGGATTTACATACACTTAAATCAAGACAGAGCAGGACTGACTAAAATTGAACCAATAACATATTTTTTGGTCCTGCTTCAGTTGCATTTATGAACATCTCTGGTTAGTCAGATTTGACTAGGAAACTTAATTGTTCAGACAGTAAAATTAAAATTATTCAAAAAATATTATAACTTAAACCCATTTGGCATTACATGAACCAACATCTGTACAAATGATTAAATGTTGCATGTTAGAAATTTTACACAAGGCTAAACTGCAATCAGTGGAAAAGTATCATATTTGTCCTACCCACTCTGTTCTTATTTAAAGTCTTGTGTGCCCTCCTGTGCGTGTCCACTTGCTGCCTCAGAATGGGAAGGTTTCACAAAGGGCTTTATCCCTTGGATTTATCCCTTAAAGCAGGTCCACTATTTGTAATCTCCAAGCTGTGCATAATGCTTCTTATTTGTGTGCATGTGTGTGTGTGTCAGTGAGTGTGAGGGGCGGATCAGAAGGACATGAGAACAGATTTCAGAAACAAAATTCCTAATGCTTATATAACAGTCTTTCCTCCATATTAGAACTTAAGATACTGCTGGAATGTCTTGTTATTCAGTCTTTAACTGTATTGTCATTTCCTGTTCATGTTTAATTGGCTTTGCTTCTACTCAGTTTAGTTTTATGGCCATTCCAAGTTTTTTTTCACTGATTCTCAGTGTAGATTTATGACCCTGCATTTGTGCTTCTTGGATTTGTAAGACACTAATATAATAAAAGTCTATAAAGCTAAGCTCCTAGTTAAAAAGTTGCAGATATTTCAGAATCATAGTTTTGATCATGTAATTGCAATAATTATGAGTCACTAGATTAAAGTAATAGCTAAATACAAAAAATTGTGTTGGCTTTCTTTAAGTTTGTACTGGAGCTACAAGGCATAGTAGCGCTAAACTTCCTTTACATGTTAGCAACATTAGTCTCATAACTCTAATGAAACACTAAAGAAACATAATCCAGACACCAAATATATTCCCCTCTGAATGTCTTTGAATGGCAAGCCCAATTCTTTTGTTTTTTGCTATACACTGAACACATTTGGGTTTGAGAACAAAAGATGAATATGAGATGATAGATCAGAATTTCAGCTTTTGTTTCGATATTTACATCTAGATGTGTTAAACAGCTTAGAACATTTCATCTTTTGTTTGAATGTACCAATTTTTCAAGTGATCGGAAATATTTGAACATGTGACTGACAGGTGTTTCTTGTTGCCCGGGTGTTTACTGTTAGAGTGGTTGTTTAAATAATTAATAGCTCTGAATGTCTACTCTTGGTTTCGCCTATGAAGACTGCATTTGTTTTTAAAAAGGATAAACCAACATGAAGACCAGAGAGCTGTCTATGGGAGAAAAAGCAAGTATTTTGAAGCTGGAAAAAGAGGGGAAAAAGCAGAGCCATTGCACAAGTATTGGGTATAAACAATACAACAATTTGGAATATCCTGAAAAAGAAGAGAAACACTGGTGCATTAGCAACCTGACATTGAAAGGTTTGGCCACGGAAAATAACAGCAGTCGATGACAAACATTGCAAGAGCTGTGAAGAAAAACCCAAAAACAACAGTCAGTACATCTCCAACAGCCTCCACAGGGCAGGGATGAAGGTACCACAATCCACCGTTCAAAAAAGAGCAAAAATTCTGCTTTGAGAGCAGAAATATAGAGGCCATACCACAAGATGTAAACCACAGATGCAAACAGATTGGAATTCACAAAGAAATACAGAGATGAGCCATCTCTGGAAATAAGATTAACTGGTACCAAAGTGATGGAAAGGCCAAAGGAGAAAGAAAGGATATGCTCATGATTCAAAACATACAAGCTTATCAGTCATGCACAGTGTGGGGCAGTTTCATGGCTTGGCTTTGCATGGCTGCTTCTGGAACAGGCTCACTAATCGTTATTGATGATGTAAGTCATGATGGTAGCAGCAGAATGAATTCAGAAGTCTATAGAAACATTGTCTCTGCAAATATAGAGAGAAATGGATCCAATGTAATTGGGAGAAACTTCATCATGCAGCAAGATAATGACCCAAAAACACTGCCAACACAACAACGCACTTCATCAGGGGGAGAAGTGGAAGGTTTTAGACTGGCCAAGCCAATCACCAAACCTAAACCCAATTGAGTATATATTTCTCAATTAGAAGAGGAGACTGAACAGAGTCTCTCTTGCAAGCAAGGGATATGCAACCAAATATTAAGCGTTTGTCGGGGCTGGGACTCAAACTGGGGACAGCAGCATGAGAGTTCGATGTCAGAGTCAGAAGTTCAAAGATTTTAATGAAGCCCAAAGTCCAAAAATGCAAACATATAAAAAAGGCAAAAAAAAAACAAGAAACAAAGGTTATCCACAAAGTTCATTTGGGAAAGTCCAGAACAAATATCCAATGAAAAAAGGCAACACAATATCTCTTCAAAGGAGCACTCCTACATAAAAAGCAAAAATCACAAAAGGTTTCAGTAGTACAACAGGCAAAAAAAAAAGAGAACTTACATGAGACATGATGGGCTGGCCTTAACATAACTTAAATACCAAGTGAGGAAACTAAGGAACAGGGCAACTTAAATGCACACAGGGAAATGAGACACAGGTGGTAATGATGACAACTAATATATAGAGGGAAGACAACATGGGGGGAACAATGGGGGCCTCTAGTGACCAAAACAAGTCCAAAATCCTGACAGGATCCCTCCCTTAAGGCACAGCTCCTGAAGCACCAAAATTTAGGAGGGCCTAGACCCCTGGATAGAGCAATGCCCATGACAACTACATTGAGACCAGAGGGGGGAATCGACAACGAGCAAAGGAAACAGAACGACATACTCAGCCGATCGGGGGGTGGAGTGAAGTCCGAAGTGGGGTAGGGTGGGTGGAAGATGTCTCCAGCCAGGGCAGGAGCCCCTCTTCAAAACATTCCCAGAGGGGGAGCATGGTATCGGGCCCAGCCTTGAGCTGGTCCAGAAGGGCCCACATGCGACTGCCTTGCTGAAGGCTAACCAGTCGCTTAGACGCCTCACAACCACTGATGAGATGATCAAAGACCCGCTTGAATTCTTCTACAAATGGGGAGTAGCTGGAACTGAAGGAACTCTGAGTTTCCCAGATGGCTGTAGCCCACAAGAGGTCTCTTCCTGAGAGGAGGGTGATGTATGCAATTTTTGCCCTGTCTGAAGGGAAAGATGTTGGCTGCAGCTTGAATGTGAGGGAACACTGGGTGGGGGAGACAGGTGAGTCTCAACACAACAAAAAAAGTCCACAACAAAAACACAACAAAACAACTCCAAATCCTGACAGTGTTATTTATTTTAATGTACTTTAAGTCTATCTATTCCGATACATTTGCTTACCTAAAAAGATCACCTAAAAATTACATGGTCTACCACCAGTGGTGCCATGTTCTATGTTGATAAACAAATCTAGATGTAAATATCAGGAAATTAAAGCTGAAATTCTGATCTGTCATTTCATATTCATCTTTTGATCTCAACCCAAACTGTCTTCAGTGTATAGAAAAAAAGAATTGGCCTTGCCGTTCCAATATTTTCGGAGGGGACTGTATATATATTTAACACATGGGGAACTGTAAAACACACTGTAAAACACAAAAACTGTTAGTGTTACTGCTCTTTTTCTCCTTTTTATCCTTCCGTGACCTTTGGGCCTGCACACTTTATACAACAGATAAAGTTACACCAACTGTTAAAGGGGTGAAGAGTTAAACTCATGTGGATTATAAAGCTTAACACTGAACAAGAACATGGTCTTACAACATGGATTTGTGCTTTCATAAGAATTGACAGCTTTAAGTGATTTTATGTGAAAAATGTATTAGCACTATTTTACAGATATCAATATGTAAAATGTAGTGAAAAGCTAGAATTTTTTTACACCAAAATATTACAGCAGAACTGAGAAGGACAGGAGAACTTTTTTCATCCCACTTCTCACACACACACACACACACACACACACACACACAACCGTTCTCCGTCACGTCACAAGAAAGTGTTTTTGAGACTATAATTCACAGCAGAATATTAGGCACACACTCCTAAATGCTAGGAATAGAAATTTATACAATACAAAACAGAACTCAAGATAAGGCTCAACAGCCGTAGGCTGGGGAATGTTACAGCCAAATCTGATGCTCAGTTCAGCAGGAGGTTACAATTTTTGGGTATTGCTGGTCTTTCTGAGATAAAGTCTGTCCCATTCAGAAGACAGAGTTCATTTTAGATTCTTACAGAGAGCAGTCCTATGATTTTGTTCAGCAGTAACATGAAGCTTGTTAGAAAGAATGGCTTCATTAAATAAGGGGTGATTTTTTTGTAGTTAATTAAAATATAATAATAATAATAATAATAATAATAATAAAAACAATACTAAAAGATTAAATTTGCATTTTGGCACATGCCTACTATCAATTTTAGATTTTAGATTTGTGTGTACAGGCTGAGTGTATATAGGCTTTCACACATCACTAGGCTACAGTAATAATTTGCAAGTAAAGACACAAATAATAATTCAGTGAGCCTGTGAGGTTTCGAAGTTAACAGTGAGGGCGGATAAGTGACCCTCATGGCTTTGAACATTAACCCAGTAAGTAACAAGGTGATAAATCCTATTGCTGTGTGTGAGCACTCTTTGTTCTAAATAAGGGAACACTGCACAAGGAGCAAAAGTAGATCGAAAACTCAGTGCAGTTTCTTTCAAAGGACTTGCATTGTATAACACCAAAAAAATCTGTTGAACATGTGAGAGGTAAAAAAAAAAAAATAAAAATCATCTCCATGCAGTACCACAGAATCTTATAACCCCTGCAGGCTGCATACAGTTCAAATGGCCACAAATAAAGACTGCTTTTACTTTAAAAAACATTTTCAAAAACAAAACAAATTAGACTTCTTAACCAGTATTTTATTCTGCTTTATATTGCAAATTCAAAAATTGCTTTCTTTNTAACACACACTTAAGCTAAAACAATTAACACATAACAGTAATAGTGTGCATGATTTTCCATTTGACAAATACATGACACTTCTACTATTTGTCGGAATAAATGAAAAACAGTATGTGAAATGGACATTGAAATGGATTTAAACTGTGTATGATTTCAAGAATTTTGGTCTTAAATATTTACCAACTCAGTAAAATTCAATTTCAGTATTTTTGTTTCTTTTTTTAATAAATAAAAAAATTAAAACAGTTCTTCACTTGCCTATTTTTATACAGTACTATTGAAATGGTATGTTGAAACTGTATGGTATTTATAATTAAAATACAATCTGGTTACATGCTTCCTTGTGATTTTACTGTTTGCATAGTCATTCTGAGGTTATAAATGTGGATTTTAAACTAAGTGTATTATATATAATACCACCACCACACACCAACCTATTACATTCTGTGGATTTATTAGCATCAGTAGCAATCTCACACAGATCACCAATAATATATTTTTGTTTGAACTGTTTTGAATCTGCAAGCCAAGAATGTGATTGTAGTTTGTTTACCACCAAACAGACGTGCTCTTGTGTGGTGCTATATAAATTAGAATATTAGATTCATAAGCCAGACTTAGGCTTCCAGTGACATAAGCAGACGATGAACAGGCAGTATTCAAAACATGCAGCTACCCTAAATAGTTTTCAAAAAGGTCCTAAAATCATATATTTACATATATGGTTAGAATAGCCCAGCTAAATTTTTAAAGATGTACTTATTAGCAAATAAAATGAATTATTTATTTATTTATTTATTTATTTATTTATTTATTATTTAGATCCATCAAGACCCAGGCCAGCATAAACAGGTTACTGAAGACAAATGATTATTAGTTATTGGAATTTTAAGCTTTAGAAAAAAATCAGTATTTTTGCTGTGAGCCCTAATTTTTTATGAAAATATTTATTTAAAAATTATTTATTTAAAATATTTAAAAAAGGATGTCATGTCTCAGGGGGGAGCATGGTGACTTACAGGTTAGCACATGTTCCTCGCACCTCTATGGTCAAGGGTTCAATTCCCACCTGTCTGTGTGTGTGTGTGTGTGGTGGAGTTTGTATGCTCTCCCTGTGCTTTGGGGGTTTCCTCTGGGTACTCCAGTTTCCTTCCCCACTCCAAAAACTGTAGGCTGATTGGCCTCTATAAACTGTCTGTAGTGTGAGAGTGGGTGTGCTAATGTGCGATGCAACGGATTGGTACCCTGCCTTGTACCCTGGGGTAGGCTTCCTGTGTAGGATAAGCGATACAGAAAATGGATGGATGAATGTTGTGGCTCTTTTTCTGTCATGTTAAATTTATAACACAGCACTGTCAAATTTTGGAATTGGATTGGTTAGAAGGTGTTGATTAAGTTTTGAAAGTTAATGTCTTACATAATCTAGGCTAGTAATAACCAGATAAAATGTGTTGCTGTTTAAAAAGAAAAGTGTGTAATGTTTGATATAGTGAAGTTTTCTGTAAGGAGCCATTTATTTAACATTTATGGATCTCCACTGTGAGCGCTTTGTAACAGTCAGTAAGGTTTCCACCACAGGAGAGTCTTCAGGAGAGAGGACATTTGCACTTTGTAGCTTTTCACATGCAAATAACATGCAAAGCAGCAATTTTTTCTTATTAACTTCAAGAAAGAGAAAAAAACAGAGGTTCGTGAGGAAACAGCTGATATAATATAACTGATAATAGAAAATAACTTGTTTATTGGATGTACCACATTACATGTAACTATAAACAGATTAAAAAAAAGAGGTTTCATTCATTAGCACAGCAAACTGCTCTTGTATAAGAGGAATAAAACACTTTGGGACATGCTGTTATTGGAAAATAATCATTATCCTTACTTATCTTTACCTCCAGCCTTGTTTATTTATAAAAACCCAGTAAGTACATGCTGCAACTTGCCGGTTTAGTACGTAGACATTTCATTTACTTTTATTAATTTTTAGTCAAAGTGAGTTACAAGTGAGGCAATCACCATCTGGCTTATCTGTGCTTCATGTTAATGTTGGACTTGTGTCTGAGCCTTCAGGACTGTTACCCTTCATCCTGACACTAACATACGACAATGCAAATGCTGCATAATAAAAAAAAAAAAAAAAAACTATTTACAGACACAAACAATAAAACAAAGTTATCATTTGTAATGCAAACATTTTTTACATAGCTCAGTGTTATAAAAACACAGCTGCTCCTGATATGAGTTGTTTGGGTGAAAAAAACGTTTCCAGACAAAATACATAATCTTTTAACAATATCATCTACAAACATGTCTAGGGTTACGCTGAAGCTGAAAGTCTCAGTCAGGAAATTAGCAGTTTGTCATAAGCAAGTCCATTCTTCCGTCCCTGTAGCTGGTAATCCAAGGTCTACACTACTGCAGAATACTAAAGCACAATGTGTTGTCCCTGTTCTGCTGTCCCTCTGCAAGGGCACTCTAGGACGATGCTGTCTGAATCTGGCCTTTGTGTACATACTCCAGAGCTGTGGCGATAGTCCTCATGTCCATCTCAATGCTGCGTGCCCAGTTCTCTACATCACCGATTTCCTGATTAAAAAAAAAAAGCAAAATGTTTTCTCTATAACAGTGGCTGTAACTTATAGTGACGCAAAAAGTATGTTTGCGATATTTCCAACTGTTAGTTTTTATGGTAAGCTTGCTGCTGAATTACAAGGTTTCAGCATTAAAAACTGCTTGGGATGGATTTACAAATAGATATGTGTAAGGTCGGACTTAATCTTAGGAGAGACAAAAGATCTTTTCAGTTTCAACTAATCCAATAAACCTAGAGGCATGACCCAAAAAATAGCAAAGACATCATTTAGGCTTTTACAGGAAAGTGAGAATACAGGAAGTAAGTGACTAGAAATAGTTATGTTGTTAGCATTATGTGATGTGAGTATAGCTTGAAATGTGCTATTATTATTAGATTTTTAGGAGCTATTTTTTTTTTAAATAAATGGTTGCCTACCTTTTAAAATACATACCATGCCAAAATCAGACAAAGTGCCATACTACCGAAGATACCGAAGATCAAGGCCCTGAATTATTAAGATCTCAGATGGCTAATTTAAGTGTGCAATCAGATAAATTGTGTGTGTATGTAGTGGGTGATTTACAAAAAAAATATTTCATAAATGACTGCTTGTGCTGAACAGGAGAAGGATTCAATATTTATATTAGGTGTCTGCATCTGCTAATTGTTTAATAGCCATGGCAAGTTTGAATCTCTGCCTCTGCTAGTGAATGAGCTTGCACGTTTTATGCTAGTGTTCTCAAGTTTGCATGTTTTTAAACACACAAACCTTTACTGATCCCCTTAACAAGTCATTTTTAAACAATATTCTAGTATATAAGTTAACCTTTTAATTGTGCTACAGAGTTGTATTGCATTTTATATCATTCTATTTAAAAATAAGAATGGGTTTTATGGTTATCATGCTGTGTATTCACACTGGTTATACTGGAGCACAAAATACAGACCATTCTGTTCCATTACAAAGATAAACTATGCTGAATCCAAAAATAACAGTCAGTGTTGAAATCAAACCAAGACTAATTAAGTTATAATTTGTTTTTAGGAATGTGAAGGATCCTCTGGCATGGGACAGTAGGAAATCTATGTTTATGCATTCTGTACATAGACTTTTTTTTGTTGTGGATAAAGCTTGTGACGGATTCTTGCCTGGAGGCAACTTTCTTACAAACTACTGCCAGACTATTTGCCAAGTAAATTTAAGCAAGAAGATTAAAAAACCTACCTTTGTAACCAGTTTATGCAGTTCAAGAATATTACACAAAATAATATTAGGGGAGCACTTACTTTCATGGTAGTGTGCATCACTGAAGTGGTGACTCTGTCGCCTAGTAAGGGTTCTAATATGGACATCTATAATTGCATATCAAAATGTAAAACTGGAAACCTGAACTCATGAGAACAATAACAATAAGATTGTACCTTTAATGCCTGGTTGAAGTTTTCCACCATGCTGATCCACTGTGATGTCTGTTTAGCAAACTGAGCTGCCTGCACCTGCAGCGTCTTCACCTCATGGTCCAGTTTGCGCTGATTAACATATGCCTGAGCCACTCTGGTAGGAGGGACAGAGTGGTGGACAGGTTAAAGGGAAGGAACCTGATTGAAAAGAGGAAACTGGCAGATGCAGCAAGTTCCCAGAATTCATAGAATCAAAATATAAAGTGCATCTAAAGAACAGAAGCTGAAAAATGCGCTATACAGAGCGCATAAATTATTTAACCGGGGAAAAAAAAACAAAATAGAGACACTCATTTATTTCATTAATAATAAAAAAAAATAAACATAATAAATACATTTTACATATAAAACAAAAGGCAGGATGGCATAAAAGGTACATAAAATAAACAGGATAAGGAAAATAAAATCTGTATAAAGACAACAGACAAACAGCATGGCAAATTGTACACATATTTGCAATATATGTATAAATTATTTTCTTTTCTTTTTTTTTAATCTTTGCCGAATAGTGCTTTTGTGCTATTTTGGTGCTTTTCATTGTAATCTTTACTACCCTATGCAGTTTCTTCACTACAATCCCAGATTATGATTATGACCATGGGCCTCATGTCACATGCACAGACTCATTCTTTAGGCTTTGTGCTCCTATTTATGTGCACTGGTTTATAAATAAACTATTCATTACATAAACCAGCATCAAAATGTCTCACTGACATCACAGTGAATAGCTCTACTGGACTTTTACCCCACATTCAGGTGGTCCACTAAGGCCTCCGTTAAACAGGTGGCAGCTGCAATGGCTTCACGTCGCCGCCGCTCTGTTTTAAAGGGAAACATGGAGAAAAGTGGTATGAAAGGGCAGTTAAAACAAAAGCTATTTTAAATACTTGTTCATGGCAATCACACAAATGCTACTGTTTCAGTAGATGACGATTTTTTAAAAAGCTGGAATATTTCTTTAATAAACCAGTTGACATAAAAATGTAAAGACCAACTGTGAACAATCAAGTTGTGACAATTATTTTACTTATTACACAACACCACTGTTGAAGTC
>CM074964.1:12230764-12265941 GCA_037577455.1 Pangasius macronema | reverse complement strand
TTATCTTTTGTTTTAAACTCTCTTCTTGTCTACATTTTTTCAAGTAATAAAAGCAAGTCATTCCATCCATGACCATTTATTTCCTGTCTGGTTCCTGTCTACTCACTACCACTGCTTCTTTATGTCAGAGTTCTTGATAGAAATTGAAAATACATAAGAGTTTGCGGTGCCATAACCAAAGACCTTTTCTTTCTATAATAAATAACTTATAATATATTATTTATTCTGATAAAATATTCCATATTATGCTGTTTTAAGTGTCTTCAAAAAATCTGACTTCTTCATGTAATATTGTTAAATATGCAAATGATCAGAATGATTCAATGAATACGCAAATTACTATGTGACATCATCTGGTGACTTCTAGGGACTTTTGGAGCATACATTAGCTACTTTCCCCTGAATAGAGTCTGTGTTTTAGTTGCCAGTAAAAGAGCAAGCCCATTAATTTTACAACCAAGCTCCAGGAAGCCACAAACCATATTAACTTATCATTAAGCTTTACAGATGTGTTAGAGGAGGAAAATGTTCCATCTGTGCTGGATTGTAGTTATACATGACTATAATCTGACTCAGTTTGGTGGTAATTATGTTTGTATGCATTTCATTCGCTCCTCTAAAATATTGCGGTTTGACCAAAACCTCGTTAGGTTTAACATTCTGGCTCTAACTGCTCAGAGACATCAGAGACGAACCAATATCTCATCATAGAGAAATGTAAAGATCAGGCTTTATTCCCCTTCATCATACTGCAGGAAATCCTTCATCTTAACACGTCTCTAATATAAACATCATACCTTGAAGCTCTTTCCTTTCGTTTTGTTTTGCTTGATGTTCCTTTAACAGCCGCGACAGCATTGCTACAATGATTACTGCATTAACGTTATATTTTGAAAAATATATTCAAGAAAGAAAAAAGAAACACCCTGAATTATTTGTGGACGGTGTTTGGGCCAAAGTCATGTGACAGACCAGTGGTTATACATGTGACAGACCAGTGGGTCGAACGACTTGTCAAATTAAAAGTCTCGAAACGTGTAGGTAGTGAATAGGATACAACAATTTATAAGAATAAATAAAATGATTAAAATCATGAAAAAAAAGATTTAATGTAAAATGCCAATAGATGACATTTTACTTCCTGCCATTTTAATTTTAAAAGAACACTTGTTGATACATGACCTGACACTCTATGTTAGTGTAATTTCTTTGCTGACAATGAAGACATCTAGGGCTTGGATTTATTAAGGCCTATTTACAAGCAATGAAACAAAGTTTTAGAATATATTCCATATATTACATTTACAGAATTTGACCTAGCCATTATGGAGAGACGATTTATAGATGTACTTTAAAGTCTTCATTAAAAACACATCCTCATATGGTGGTTGCTAAGAGGATGATCTTGATGGAATGGAAGTCCACCTCGCCACCTAGCTTTCTAAAATGGCTGCACAATCAGTTTTCAGCTCTTAAAAAGATATTCGAGGAAGGAGCCCCAGTATTAACACTATTGCAACATAGTGATGAAAATCAAATGCAGTGCAAGGGTGAATTACATTCACTTCTGACATGAAGTCAGCATTTTAATAAATTTTTTAAGCAATACCTTGCTGAAGAGATAAAGCGACAGAACAGCAATGGTTAGAAGTTAAGGTTCTGCTTTTCAGTGTGACACGTTGTCCTCATCTCACAAATTAAAAGTAATTCCAGTTTTTGTATTGCATTTCACATTTTCCCCCTTGGTGTATTTTGTTTTCTGATTGGCATGGAATTATCTCCATAAGGCACAGGTTACTTGGAGGACCCCCTGTCCTACACATTATAGTATTTTCCTTTCTCTAACACACCCACTTCAATTTAGCAACGGTTGTTAATTAGCTGATTAGTTTAATCAGGTGTTTTGAGAGTAGAGAAAACACTAAAACAGGGGGTACTCCAGGATCAAGGCTGGGAACCTGTACCACACCATAAGGACTAAGCGAGTGTGTCAGAAATAACAGGACCGATAGATATATAGGAAGCCATCAGAGTTGAGCTTTAAGAGGACTTTTATTTTGCTAGAGTTTATTCATGCTGATGTTATTGTGGCTCACTTCCGCATAGAGAATGCCAGCTCAGAGAGGATGCTGTACAGTACAGTCAGCGCTATATTTGTAACTAATGCACATAAAATAATGTTAGTTATGGCTATTTTTCTATACAGATCTGAATATATGTGAAATGATCGCGTTTGATCGGAGATTATTGTTAAGCTTAGTAAAACAGTAGTTTATTATCTGAGTGGTCGTGGCCCTTTTCGGAGCTGTTATGCTAGCTGATATTAGAGAAGAGAATCAGTGATGTGCAGGAAATCGGATGGCACTGGTGTTTTCACTGCAGGTCCTGCGAGCTGAAAATAAAACACAGCCATGTTGTTGTAAAATGTCAATAGCATCATGAACCTGAAAAAGTCCAGAAATATCGGAGCCTCCTCCATCTCCTTGGATGGGGTTGGAAAACAAGGTAAATCTGCTTGGCTAAATAATGTATCACCAAAAAAACAAACAAACTCAATATTTAGTTTCAATATTGACAAAATGGCGGTTTGTTATCTCCTCATACATTACTGTCCCAAATACTGTTTTTCTCCTTTCTCCTTATATAAATTTTTCTCCAAATATCCATATGTTGTTAAAAAGTAAATTATTATTGGTGTTAAATATTGTTATGCACAAAATGAGTTTAAATGAATAATCTTAAACCATGTATTTTATAGAAAAGTTAAATAATTCCATCTTAACACTGATACCTGAGGTAAAAAGCTGCAGTTAGCTTCTAATGCTACCAGATGTTCCTAAACCTTTGACACGGGTTTGGCGTGATATTAACGAATATCTTAATTTTATTTTTAAGTGCCATTATAAGCATAGTTTGTATAGTTATATATAACTTTGCAAGTGTGAAAATAACTTCATGTCAATATTAAAAGTTTTTTTTTTAAAAGTCTTTCTAATGACTCAAAAGAAACCCTCAGAGAAAACGACACCTCTGGGGCTGAATCCCAAATGACGCCCTGCTCTGTATATAAGTGTCCTATATAGGGTTTGAATTAACAGTTCTTACACCTTATATAGTGCACTATTTATCAACCATGGAGGCGTTTGGGATTCAGACTCCGTTTGTTTATGCCCAGTGTCAGTGTTTTCAGGAAAATAACAAGATCGAGGGAAGGGGTTGAGAATGACATTTAATTTCACAATGTCTGTCTTTGGCTTTTTCTGCAATATTGTTAGGCAATATTCCTGGCACTGTTGACAGACTGTGACTGTGTGTGTGCAGATGCTGACTCGAAGAGGAAAAGGAAGATGGCGGAGATCACGCAGGCTCTGAACACAACACCTGTCGACGTGGCCACGCTGAGGAGAATGGCCATCAGTGAAGGAGGGCTCATGACCGATGAGATCCGCTGTAAAGTCTGGCCTCATCTACTGAACGTCCCTGTAGACAGCATACCTGAAAAACTTGGTAAGTTGTAAGTTTGGTAAGGCAAGCTGAAACTGTTCCATACTTTGTATAAGTAGTTGATGTGTCACAGAAACGGTTTCTCTCCAGATGAAGTGGATAGAGAGAATAATAAGGACTACAACCAGGTGCTGTTGGATGTGCAGAGATCCCTGAGACGCTTTCCCCCAGGTCAGTGACACAAACATGCTGCCATTACTATAGTATATTGTCTATTATTATACACTCCCGGGGGGAAAAAAAATGGCCCAAGCCCAAAATGGCANTATTTGCTGGTTTACTTTTGCTGCAGTGAACTGTTTGGGGAAAAACTAGAAACAGGGAAATTCACTTATATAGTCTTCTTGTACGCAAAGGTAAAATCATGATAATGATTAAAATTTGATGTAAAATTCAAACTAACAGTATGTGATGATGGCATGCATGCAGCTCAGTGGACTGGTGGCTATAATCATACTTATTAGTCTTGTAGCTCCATTAAAAAACTAAGAACAGAGTCTTCAGTTGCCAAACTTGACATGACTCCATTTGGGGTAAGGAGAAAATTGTATATGTTTAACTATTGGCCAAAATGTTTCTTTAACTGTGGACGTCATGAAACAGACAGATTTTCTCAACATCTCTTCATTGCCAAACATTGCAGTGGAGGTTTACTTTGATGTTCGCTGTGTGCAGGTATGCCTGATGAGCAGAGGATGGGACTGCAGGAGGAGCTGATCGACATCATCCTGCGCGTGCTGCAGAAAAACCCCCAGCTGCACTATTATCAGGGCTATCATGACATCGTGGTCACCTTCCTGCTCGTGCTGGGAGAACGCCTCGCTACTGCGCTGGTGGAGAAACTCTCCACACACCATCTCAGGTAGAACAGCAGTTTCATACAAATACGATTCAGGTGCATATATGTATGCAGAACATTTCTGATATAAGTTACATTTAATCAGCTTTAGTAGTAAAAAAAAAATCCTCTGTATTTGTACAATTGTCTGAAACATTGAACTGAAGTCACCAGATCTGAATCTAATAGAGCAGCTTTGTGATGTGGTAGAATGAAAGATTGGGAACTTGATTGTGAAGCTGACAAATCTGCAGCAATTATGTGACGCAGTGATTTCAGCATGGACCAGAATGCCAAAAGAGTGTTTCCAACACCTTGTAGAATCCATGCCACAATGAGTTGAGGAACTGAAATCCTGACATACGTTCTAACTGTTCAGACTAAATTGTTCAGATCACATCTAAAGACTTAGAGGGTCATGACATCCACATGTTTCATTTCTTAATTGATTGATTCTCAATTGATTGATTGATTGACTTTTCATGCATGTATGAAACCTTTACACTTAACTGCATATAAGCATTTGCATCATTATGAATTTTGCTTTCACTTGTGCCACATTATTTTAAGTAAGATTTTATCATTTGTATTTGAGAACTGGGCCTTTTTTCCATTACAGGGACTTTATGGACCCCACCATGGACAACACAAAACACATCCTCAACTACCTTATGCCGATTATAGAGCGAGTTAACTCAGAGGTGTACGACTTCATGCAACAGTGAGTAAATCTATTGGATGGTTAGACGGTTGTATATTAAGTTTTCTTAGTTAGATATTTGTGAGTTGCCTGAATAGTCTTCATGAGTGTTGAAAGTGCATTTAGACTGTTAAGGAATGTTAAGATGAGTTTCCAGTTATGACCATTTTGTCTGACTTTTAATGTGGTATATATGGAATTAAGCTTAAAATTAACCTTAAAATTATGATCACTGTAATTTTAAGAAATGGCAGAAGTTATGATCTTAATGGTAATGATGTTCTTACCAAATGCTATTCATTATTTAATCTCATATTCCATATTTTATGGTTAATTAAAGTGAAATGAATATACTTTTTTTTTTTTTTCCCTCTAGAGCTGAGGTGGGCACCATCTTCGCCCTGAGCTGGCTCATCACCTGGTTCGGTCATGTATTATCAGATTTCCGCCACGTAGTGCGGTTGTACGATTTCTTCTTGGCCTGCCATCCATTGATGCCAATTTATTTTGCTGCTGTGGTGAGTTTGCTCATTCAGCTTACTGAATGTTTCTATGGTTACACTTATACAGTGTTCTCTTGTTAAGGACAGATATTCTTAGTCTCTGCTATTTTGGGTAAGCAGTAACAAGTGTTCAAGTTCAAGGGGGGCTCTTTTTGAGCTTTTGACAGCCGAGTTTAACAGAGCAAATATTTACAGCCAACTGTGCTCACTTTTGTAAAAGCACTTTGTGTTTGCTTAGGCTTATACAGTATTATCAATATTTCAGTAACCATTATCGGAGTGCGCTTTTAATAGACATGGCACCTGCGTTCATTTTTTGTTAAACTGTCTTCCTATGCAGGTCATTTGCGAAAGACAGAAAAGAAGCACAAACTGTTAGTCCTACTAATATTGGTGGGGATATATAGGTAACTTACATTTTGATTGAGATAGGTGGGTAGATGGAGTACTAGAGGATAATAGAGGGTGCCATTTTGTGGTTATAAAACATTCTCAATTTTTATTTCTGTAAGATATATTATAACTTTTTTTTTTACAGTATGACTACTTATCATTTTCATCCATCATGAAAATTATTAGGCGTATTGTATTTTTATGAAGGCTGCCACAATGAATTTCAATGTTTGACTGCTAATGAAACAGTCTACACTTTATAGAAATCAAGATTTAAAAAGTCTAAATGCCATAAAGTATACTTAATATAATTTTGTGCATTGATATAGAACCTATTCATTTATTTTTTTCTATACCTTCTCATCATCCTCAAAAAAATAGATATGTAAGAAATTAAAACACCTCGGGCTGTGCTAGTATTAGAAAATAATGAACAACAGGGTGGTGTGATGAGGCATGACATGGAGCAGAGTTACTGATACCACCCTAAAGTTGACTATTTTCCAACAACAGTGCGTTACAAAGTGTTTTCTTCATCTTATACCACAGCAATTTGCCAGCTTATGATTTAAATTTTATTAAGAAATGACACTTTGTGCTTTTTAACCGTTTATAGTTACAATTAACGTCTGAATTCAAAACCTTCATGATCAAAGTCTTGATAACTTTCCTGCAGGGGAAAATTTATTGACCATTTGACAAAGCACTGACACTGGAGACTCCTTAGTAAACAACAACAAGTAAACTTGTCCTTACAGAAAGCGTCACCATGTCAATGATTATACTTTTTTTTGTTGTTAAATAACGTTTCTTTTAATCCAATGTTTCTTTGAAAAATTCTTTTAATTATGTAGAAAGTATACCATACAAGTCCCTGTGAATTAGCTGTTACTATAGAAACAATAAGATCAGATTCCAGCCCTATATGTTACATTTTCAGTAGGATAATTGCCTAAACATTAATTCTGGTTCCCAGTATTATAAAAAGTACCGTATTAAAAAAATATATACAAAATATTAAATATTCTATATATTGTAGTAGGTATAACTGGGATTATACCTACTAAAAGGTATAATCTATATAGTGCCTTGTACATATTGATGTAACCCATGATCAGCCCATTCCTCATCTGTTTATCATGTCTGTGTTCAGATCGTCCTGTATCGGGAAGAGGAGGTGCTGGACTGTGAGTGTGACATGGCCATGATGCACCACCTGCTCTCTCAGATCCCTCAGGATCTCCCCTACGAGACCCTGATCAGCCGAGCCGGAGATCTTTTCGTACAGTTCCCTCCATCTGAGCTGGCAAAGGGAACGACTCAGGAGCGCACTCAGCAGTGAGTCACCTTTCCTGCTACCCATTCACTCTGACTTGCTGTCCTTCTTTGGCTTTTAGCCTTTAGGAAACTAACCATGTCTGACATTTAGCGTATCAAGGGGGTGTCCAATGTTATTCACAAAGGGCCGGTGTGGGTGCAGGTTTTCATTCTAATCAAGCAGGAGCCATACCTGATTCCATGTGTTTAATCAGTTGCCCATGGCTTTCAGTAGACTCGGGTGTGGCTTCTGTTTGGTTGGAATGATAGCCTGCACCCACACCGTCCCTTTCTGGATAAGATTGGACACTCCTGAGTTAGCCGAAAACCACCTAAACGGTTCCTTTAAAAACATGCAGATATGTTGATTTTGTGATTGCCTATTTATGGGTCAATTGCAAAGTGTCCTGACTGAGGATTTCATTCTCTCTTCCAGAACGGCCGTGTCCACCTTCACAGACTTTGAGTTAGCCTCAGCGCAGCAGCGGCCTGACACAGTGCTCCGCCGCAGGCGGAGAGAGCAGCAGCAGCAGAAGCAGCAGCAGCATGGCGGCACCGTTGATGCACAGCGTGGCACCATGGCCGTGATTCGACCTGCTGCTCGCCGACTTGTCAGATTAGCGGTGATGGGCATCACCGTGGCACTGGGGGCTGCTGCATTGGCTGTAGTGAACTCTGCTCTGGAGTGGGCACCTAAACTCGACCTACTGTTCCCTTAGCATGCACCAACCAGACCTGTCTCTCTCCGAGGACTCTGGGATGGGCTGTCTTCATTTCTTTTTTTTATTTACATTTGTGAGGCCTACTTAATGTCATGCTAAGAGAGATTACAGCAAAGTGTTTTTCCCCCATCAGTCGAAGCTGAGGATCTGGAATGGATGATGAGTAACACACTACTGAGCCATGAGAAGTACTTGTGTTGTGAGAGAGAAACAGTGTAAGTTTTTATTCGAACAGGTTTGCCTGAATATAGAGTTGAATTGTTGTCGGTAGTAATCACATGTAAGTGCAGCCTAAAACTAGTAATTTTATGAATTTTGAATCCATAGTCAATTTTGTAAATCTCTAATTTGTCAAGGTTTGTTTCCTTATCACGTGATATTGATTTTGTACACTACACCTTGTACAATGGCTTTATACTTTACTCTTTAACACTTTCGGGACCCATCCTCTTGCCCCTACCTCCTCACCTTTCTGGACTCTTCCACTTGCCCCCATCAGTTCTCTGAAGCTGACCACTTGACCTTGCCACCTTACCTTTCTGGCCCATCCATTTGGCCCCAACCCACAAAAAGTAAGATTTCATAACCATTGTAATCATGTCCTTTGGCAGCATAACCAGGAATTCGGAAATGTAGCAATTAGGCTATAGGTGCAACATTAACATTGTAAGACATTTGAAAGTAAGATTCGTAATAGTAATAAAAGGTTTATACCTGCAAAACAGGTTATTGGGTTATTCACATAATTACAGATTCACAAATCTGATTATGGATTTTCATGAGATTACAGTGTCAAAGTTGCATTTTTGCACAGTTATTTTGAAGTCCAATCTAAATGTGCTGAGAGTGCTGATATGTTCATTACAAAGAGGAAGTGTTTTCCCTTTACATTAGAATAATATTGAGACCAAAAACCTTTATTAGTAGTATTTTTTTTACATTAAAACAGCTCATTATTTTCAATATATGCTCTTTAATTGAATATGAATAAATCGTCACAGTTTCTATATTCTTTGTTTAGGCAAAAAAAAAAACAAGAACATTGATATTTCATTTATAGGTATATTATGGTATACCATCAGATTTGATACATGATCCTGAAAACAGAGGTCTGAGTATGATCCAATGGCCTTTTTTATCTAATAACTGCGCACTCTGTCAAAAGATGTTGCTGTAAGATTTGCCCTATGTTCTGTTATTTTCTCTCAGCTAATGATGAGCTGTGGATATGAAACACATAATGATCCTACTTTTCGTAAAAAGGTGAATAATGACAGTTGTCATCACGTGTTCACTGCATGTACAAAAATACACCAAATTGAACAGTATGTGAAATCAGAATCAGCAGTCTGGACATTTATTACAAATTCATTATTCATGAAAGTCTAGTGATCTTTCTTCAAAGGTTTTTACAGTACAATTTACCACGAAACTAACAGCTGCAATATTTTATGCAACAATCTCCGTTATGCACAATTTCTGTTCCATTACAGTATATTCTGTAAGCAGAGGCCTTAATTAATTCTGTATTATAACATGTAAAGAGTAAACAATGGGATTGCGTTAGTTACTCGATGGTAATGGTTATAGAATTCATTGTAATATAACAAATGGTGCATACAAATATCTGGTTTCTCTATTTTAGATATCAGCACAGAATATATCGTTTTCACTAATTGTCACTTTAAACTCAAGTCCGAACTGCACCAACACTCACTGGTCACACGCATTCACAATCTGTGCTTAATCCATATTTTTACTTGATCATAAGTTATTAATAAATAATTTTTGGTAATTTATTTGCACTGAAATATATTCTTCATGTTTGCTGGTTGCACTTTGCAATTGTGAAAATATGTCTCTGACTTGGTAATTCTTTAATTTAATCTTTAATAATTAATGTTTAATTAATCTGCAAAGTATGTTGACCAACAAATAAACTTAATGAATAAGTCACAAGTGAATATTATTGCAAATGCTATGAAAGATCAGTTTGTATACAATGATGCACATTATGACATTCATTTTTCATAATTTACAGATGTTATTCATGCACCACTAACATGTACCGTATGCTCACCTTTAATGGCTAACTGTAGTTTTGTTTTTTTGAGTAACTATTTGAAGGCTGACTTCATATGCACCTGTATAACAATTAAATGACATATTTACAGAATAATGCACTAGTTTAATATGCAAAGCTCCTGAGTGGCACAATATTATCAGGAGATCACGAGTTCGACTCCTGATGATGCCATAGCCATCTTCGCCGGGAGTAAAGAAAGCAAAATTGGCCATGCTCTCTGGGCGGGTGGGAGGGATGGCCCGTTTTTCTTCCCTGTCAATCACAGCCACACTAGCTAATTGTGGGCGTCTTTTGTCCGTTGNGCAGATAGCACTTTCCTCTGAGTGTGTTACACTGCCCTGTGACACAGCAGTTCAAAAAGATGCGGTTGGCTTGCTTCATGTGTCTTGACGGAAGTGTTAGACTTAATGCTCCATTGTTGGTAGCTCTTGTATGATAGAGGAGAGCTGGCTAGTGGGTGGGAATTTGCAAGTGAAGATAAGGAAAACTCTTCCCCCCTCCCCAAAAAAATGTTCATTTGTATTTTCAACACAGCAATGCTACAAAAATTCTCTCATCCATCTAATGATATTAGTGCCATGATGCTTAATGTGCAAGGTCTCCTTTGGTCATTATCCTAAAAACAATTTACTCATCAATATACCCACATAACAAACCCCTATAACGAAGATGATTTTTTTTTTTTTGTAAACAGTTCATGTAAAGGTTATGAAAATTGTGATCACATGCCCAACTGATGATTCATAATACCACAGAATAAACTGATTGTATTACGGACAGATGCTTACGTATAAATAGCTTCAGTCTGCTAAGTTACAGACGAGCTAACTTCCTTACTACACAGTGTTAGTGGAAATATGATGTGTTCTCACAGGGCAGATTAGAGTTCAGTGACAGTTTTGACAATTTGGGTGACAAGGGGCACCGTTGACGTGACATTTACATCCACCTGAGACATCTCCATGACCCTGAGGGCGAATAAGAGACAGTGATTCAACAACAATGGAAACATCACCATCTGAGCAATAAAGCCACCAGAAACTAGACCTAAGTATACAATACATTCTACAACACCACTGCTGAATGCTCAATTCTGATTGGTCACAAGGTGTTGATTCATTTTAACAACAGGAGCTCTGACAGTTGTTCTGACTGTCAGGTTTATATTAATGCACTCATCATAATATGTTATAGTTTCTATAGTAAAACCTTATTACTATTGTGGACACTCAACATAAACAGTTAAAAAACAGCATATAATCGTTGATATGCTCATATTTTTTGTTAGGAGGCATTTATTTAACATGGAAGTAAAGCTGTTACTTTAAGTTTTCTGCTACTGGAAAGTTTTCAGAACAACGGGGTTTCTGGTTTCTCTGTAACTTGACAAGCTATGTTTTTTGTGTGTTGTTTATCAATCTGTGTTTTCTGCATTTGTTTTTTTAAAGAGAGGCTGGTGAGGGGATGACTGGTTATAGCTGTTATAACATATGTATCTTGTAAGTAATTGATTGTTAGCAAATTGCTGTGATATAAGAGGAATAAAACACTTTGGAACTTGCTGTTCTTGGATAATAATCAACATCAGTGTGGTAACAGTAACTCTGCTTAACGTCAGGTGGCATCACACCACCCCATCGTTGATTATGTTATAACAGCACACCAGAAAAATAATAACAATTCCTTACTTATTCTTGCTGCATATTTCAAGAGGCTTGCTGCACAAAGAAATGTATAACTATAACTGTATAACCATGCTATAATTATATAGCTATACTTAGATTTCATTATCTCAGTACAGGCATATCTGTGAACCCTCACACCCCCTAATTGAAGAAATGTCTTTGTAAGTGAACTACATGCTGAATTAAGGAACACTAATGCAGTTATACCTGAGGACCCCATCTGGCCTGTTTGGTCACCCAACAGATTTCCGTCTTACACATGAGGCAACAGATCCAGTCACAGCCATCTTTCTTCTGGATGATCACTTTGCATTTAGGACAGTACATGGCTTCACCATTCTGCAACATCAACTGCAGTACACAATGAGCATGTTACCAATCTGAGGAATGTCTACATGTATAGTTTTAAAGGAATGATTCTGTGAAAAATCTCAATAACACCATGTTCTATACATGTAGTTGATCAGCCAAGACAACAAACATGTATATGGCGTTAATGAGATTTTTGACCAAACAATAATAAATCTGCCTCAAACTACATCCAGTTCCTCAGTGACTTGATAAACAAACAAAATATCACCATGTAACTCTACACTGTAATGATATAGTAGCAGATATCTTGGACAATCAAATATATTTCCTCAGCACCATTTAGTATAATTCTCCAAACATTTTAATGGATAATTTTAATGGAAATTTTCAACTTAAAATTCTATTTGAAGGTATTTCATATTTTGGCTACATCTGCGGTATGTGGGACATTGACTATGTTTACATGCACATCAAATTCCCTATAAGGTCTATATTCGGGTTGTAGCCATATTCCGAATACAATGTTTACATGTGTACAGGCTTTGAAATATTCCTGTACACAAGGTTGTTGTAAGTATGCCGATCTACACATGCACTTTTCCTTTCCTGGTGTTATTTTATGGGAGATTCAAGATGCTGCCGGTGGTTAGAGAGTTTTATTACTACTTTTTCACACAAATTTAATTAGGACTCTAACACTTCTCACCATCAAAAATGCCCGACAACACCGCCTCAAAATGGAAAGGGTCGAGTAAGCATCTGTTAAGCTAAGCACCTGTTAGCATACACAATTCCTTGCAGAATGAGCATGTGTATATATCTCCTTTCAGTAGATTTTCTGAATAAGGAGTTTACATGCAACAAATTTCCGATTAAAACAAGCATATTCTAGTGGTGGGAATCAGGATTTGGGAAATCAGAATATTGTCTTTTGTATATTGGCGTTTATATGACTCAATACTAATTAGAATATTGCCAAATTCCGATTAATATTGGAATACTGATGTCCATGTAAGCATAGTAATTGTTTACATTAGTTTTGTCATTTTATATATAAAATGTATGTAGTGTGATAATGTACACGTATGTGTACATTTATATAGCTACTGTAGTTTATATGGTGTGTAAATGTGTCTTTGTTCGCTAACCTCTAGTGTCTCTGTGGTTCGTTTGGCTGCTGCATCGTTCTCTGCTCGGAGGCGAAGGTCATCTTGATACTCTTTACAGTTCATGCCTTTGTGAATAGCCTATAGCAGACACACACCTTTATATACCTTATGCCTTATTTTACAATAATGTTATAATCATGAAAATAAACCAAGAGCCACAGATTGGGTTTCCTGCTCACCTTGCAGAGGAGACAATTGGTCTCGTTGCAGATGTCGCAGGAAAACTCGTTGACATCGTCTTCAAATATGCACCAGCCAGGGCAGTCCACGGTTTTACAGTGGTAACTGTTCTCACTGCGAGACTCAGCAATTTTCAGCCTCAACTCCAAAAACCTCTGGTACTCCTCAGGTGACAGGAGCTGGAAGAGAAGTTTCAGCCAACAGCTGTGTGGATGGAAGTGTAAAACCTGTGCTGAAATCCTTCCACTGCATTCACTACTCAGCTGTGGATGTGTTAGTTTATAGCAATAAATATAAAATAAAATGTCTGTACCTTTCATAGCAATACAAATATCTATAAATCTAATATTATAAGCATTATAAACTAAAACTATCAGGAAATTTACTGTCCAAATGCCATTCCCACAATTAAAGGAGGGGTGTATGTGTAAGTAAGAGATGAAAAATATTGCAATGGCCAGTAACATAATTTTTGTGTTTCAGACACAAGGCATTTCTCACTTTCTTTAGTTGTGTTTGGGTGATACCTCAAAGTTGGATCTGACTTGGTTGTATAGTTGCACTTTAGACAAACATTTAAAGAAGTAGTTTGGTTTGTGTACTTGTGGTGTCCAATTAGTGTTATATCTCTTCCACTCCCACTATGAACAAGCCACAAACAACACCGTGCTGTAAAATATCATAAATTGTTTTAACAGTTAAAGATTAAAGTGCAAGCCAGTCACAACACACTGGGCAGCTCCACCTTTTTTTTTTTGCACCTATTATACTTTGCTTCGGAATACAAATTTTTACCTACTTTCCTGTTTAGAAAAAATATATTTATTTAAATCCAAATGCTTTACTATTATATTGTGTATATTAGCCTCAATAGGTTCTCATAACTGACATCGACTCATAACTGAGCACTGTTGATTTGTGTAATTAAAGAAAAACCCCACCGTCAAACATATGATTTTATTATAATATCTATAATGTGATTAGCTTTTTCGGCGCTAATTTGTTGATTGATGTTATTTTCTCATTATTTCTGTCACAGGGTGTTTAGCATCTCAAACCATCTCAAACATAAGTGACAACAAAGTTCCAGAATGCAATTCGGCTGCCCGAATTTACAGCAGAGACTTGGCTAAGCAAGTTAGCAAGCTACGAGATGATGAGTGTGATGGCATTAATGGTGGTATTAGCATGATTAGCTTTGGAAGCTGATCAGTTTAATCAGAGTGTTCAGATGAGGAGCTGAGAGAACTGGACAGACTAAGATGTAAAAATGAAACAAGGGTTACATCCCACTACACCACTATCAGCAGGGAGTTGAATGGCATTGTGGGTAATGTAGCTGTTCAGGGTGGATTTTTAGAGCTTGACTACACAAACCATTACCTTTCCCCATCAATGTGAATACATTTTTATAGTTTCGTCTCTACCGCACTTTGAGCATCAGGGCTTACTGTTTTAATCTCTCGGTCCTGAAGCACGCAGTCACAGGAGTACTCCCCATCTGCATAAGGACACGCCACTTCTGCATCCACACAGTTCAGAATGGTCATCTTCACACATTCTCTGTGAAAACAAAATTGTCACATAGTCACTTTTATCATGTTTATGATGATGATTTCCACTGAAAGTGTGGTGTAATTAGTGGTGGTTATTTATTACCTGCAGAAGCCGTGAAGGCACTCTCGGAGAGTGGCGCCCTCTCCTGCCTGGACCTGCTCGCAGCAGATGGGGCAGCAAATCTCCTCTGTGTTACTAACCAGGTCGAGATTGTCTGTCTCCAGCAGACTGAGGAAATTCTTCTCTCGCTCCTCTATGATGGACTGAGAGATCAACAAAATTAAAATAATACAGAGACTCATTGAAAACAGCAGCAGTGTGTGATTCTTATAATCCGGTAATTATTAGAAAGTTACAATTTCATAAATAACATCACATTTAAATACAAAAAAATACATCTAAATACGATTCTTATAGATGTGTCAATTCCATTTTTTTTTTTTTAATTTTCAATATGATGCCAGTATCAGAGCTCTGAGTATCAGGCTTAGCAAATCTATGCTAATAAATCCTTAGATACACAATCTCCAATAATGCATGAGTGGTAACTTTAAGTTATCCACCACAGGAAAGTCTAAGGATGGAGGACTGTGATTTGAAATTTTTCTGTAACAAGCCATGTTTTTCATTTAATTTCAAGCAAAAGTGATGAAATGACAGTTTTTAGCTATTATTAGATAAGTAATATCAGGAACTAACTCGTTTCATGGGTGTTTCACAACATTAAATGTAACTATAAATGGATAAAAAGTATGATGTGTTGTTGTTTGTAATCATTGGAAAACTGTTGTGGTATAAGAGGAATAAAACAAAATCAGCTTCAGGGTGGTCCTCCTTTGCTTTATTTTCCTATAACAGCACATCCCGAAGTGTTTTATTCTTAACTAAATACATGCAACAGCTTCCAAAATTCTGGAACCAAACACCATAATGTGTTTATATTTCATCAGTCATTTCATAGTCATCAGTGACTTCATCAGTCACAAATGATTGGCTAAAGATTATTACTAAAACGCATTATATAAAACTGAAATGACCCAATTGCATTATTCAATTCAAACTGATCTATTTTGGAGTGTGTTGAATTGAAATAAATTGGAGTTTCCATTCACTTCCTATATTAAAATGTTTGACTCCATATATTTTACAAGTATGCGCTAAGCTCCTGGTCATAATTACTGATGTCTCTTCATTACTAAGAGTTCGCTTCTTCTCCATATGCGAAACTCCATATGCTGATCTTCCAGTAATTTCAGTTAAACAATCTCTAGAGTTTAGACAGAATGGTGCGGGGAAATAAAAACATGCAGTGAGACAAGCCTTCTTGATGAGAAAGGTCAGCGGAGAGTGGCCAGAATGATTCAGGCTGACAAGAAGTCGGTAGTAGCTCAAATAACCACTCTTTACAACTGTGCCTATCAGAAAAGTATCTCAGAAACACTTGCCAAATAGTATAAAAAGAATAATAGAAGAATAAAATTACTTACTTGTTGGTACTGTAGACTGGCCAGCTCTTCTTGCCTAAGTCTGCGTACTTCCTCTTCATCTGGCTGGTATATATCTGGTACTTTATAGTTTTCTGGTCTCGCAGCACTGCACATTGCACACCCTGGCCGTGTGGGTTTGTTTACATATGTGCACTGCAAACAACACCATCCTATCTAGAACCACAACATAGATGTTTCACCTGTGTGATTAATGGTGATATAATAATGATAAAACAGAACTACAAGAAGTAGTAATCATTTGTATGCTCATCTATACACTCCTGGGCAAAAAATGAGCCAAGACCAAAATGACAAATATTAAGCTTTTAATGGTCTTAACAACAAATCATTGGTCAGAAAATTAGCAAGAATGAAACAAATGCACTCCTNTGGGGAAAAGCTAGAAACTTATATAGTCTTCTTGTATGCAAAGGTAAAATCATGATAATGATTAAAATGTTTGATGTAAAATTCAAACTAACACATGTCTGGGTGTACAAAATTTTCCAAAAATATCTTCTGGGATGTTTTTTTTTTCCCTTAAAGATTAGTTATTATTTGGTTCTCTGCCACAGCTGATGCAGCCCATCCAGGGCCACAAGGCTTAAACATTTAAAGAAATCAAAGGGAAAAGCTTCCCAAACTAACTCCCTTTATCTGTTAGTTTAATTCTTGCTAATTTCCTGACCAGTGATTTGTTGTTAATTGTTGTAAATTTGGCCTTTTTTTGCCCAGCAGTGTACTTTCAGTTAAAAGCACTTTGGATTATGTGCAAAACATGACAAACAGGAAGAATGCTCAAAAAGCATAAAATAATGAAGGCATGATATCAAAAATACACTCATTCGCATTTAGAAAAAGACAACTTGGCAAGAACAAGCAAAACTCCACACAGACAGACGTTTATGTCACTTCAAAATGTATTTCTGCATTTTTTAAAAATAAAATTATTATAAAATTATTCCATTCTGTTAATTTTTTTAGGTTGTAATATTTACTGGGATACATTTTAATTTATGGTATTTATACTGTACTATGTATCTAGCATGATCTATTCCTTGTGTCACTCCCTTTACTGGACTTGGCACTGTGTAGATTGATCAGGCTCCTCATATGCTATCTAGAGATTCTTTCTATCTTTATTGTTTTTATGGTTATGATCAGGAATTTGAACTGTCACAATATAACAGCACAACAGAGGCATGTCACTACAGTGTGTCAATAAAATGAAATTTCAAGAATACACTAGTACTATATGTAATAAGAAATATGTAATAATATAATCAAACAAGAATTTTGTGGCTGTGGTTTGGTCCTACAGATTAATATCCCACAGGCTTTTAATACTTTTTATATTATGACTATTTTATATTATGAGGGGAAAAAAGGATGGTTCAAACCTCACCACTGGTTTGGAAGGAGGCTTTGGGCAAGGTTTTTGTACAGGAGACACTTGAGGTTGTTTCTGTCGTGCTCCCAACTCTGCCGGACCTCTACTGAGCACCTCAATATTCTCAATTATACCTAAGACAGCAAATGAAAGCAATAAGGTGGCATTCAGACTGCTATATATTTATTTTCACAGCTTCAGAATGCAGCACATGCAGCACATTCACTACTGATTCAAGACCAGTGCCAGTACATTTGCAACTAAGGGTATAGTATTAAATGTCGCTAATGGCCACACCCCCTTCACTGAGACTCATGGGTATCGGGACCCAGCTTGTCAATTGCAGAGGTTATCATATTCATTCAGTCACTATACACATACGGTATCATTAAAAAGGTTACAACAATGAATAACAATAAATGTATTGTGCTGAAGTCCCATGTGTCACACTATACTAAACAGTCACATGTCATTGTTTTATTATTTAGCTATGTGCATGCTTTATTAGAGTTCTCATTTATGTTGGAACCCTGATTAACTGTGTTACAAACCACATGACTTACTAATTACTCTGTAAAACTTGATTTTTACACCTAACTAATGATATATGGTATGCTCTCACACTCCTGTCCTGAGCAAATGTCATTCAGTATAATATATAATTCATCAGGCTCGAATGACCTTTTAGAGTTTTTGAGTCCAGATTATAACATGCACAACTGAACTGGATTTATTTGGTAGGTAAATTCCAGCCCAAAATAAAGTTTACTATTTTTACAATTGCCCAGATAACTCAAATGTAGATCAACCAAAACATGTTTGGTGTCTTACCACTGCACTGCAAAAAATAATGTCTTGGATTATTCCAAAAACATAAAAGTCTTGACTTATTAATGTTCTTGCTAATGTTACAAGTTAGATAAGTTAGTTCCTACAACTAAAAGAAATGTTGAAGAAATGCCATAGGAGCATATATATATATATTTTTTTTCAGAAAACCTAACAGATTGAAAGTTCTAAGAACCAAAAGTTCTATACCCTTCAGAAAATTGTTAGCTGGATAACAGGTTAAAGGAACAGCGAGCAGAAAGTTTACCGCCTATCTTCCTGTCCTGCTCCTCTTGTTTCTGCTGTTCACGGCTGAGATTGGCAGAATGGGCAGACTTGAGGAAGAGAAATGCCTGATCATCATCACTGGTCACGTTGTGGCTGAACAGAGTGTCTCCATCCTTTGCCAAACGCTTCCCTATGATCCAGCACTGTA
The DNA here is from genome assembly GCA_037577455.1 of Pangasius macronema. Classification (NCBI taxonomy): domain Eukaryota; kingdom Metazoa; phylum Chordata; class Actinopteri; order Siluriformes; family Pangasiidae; genus Pangasius; species Pangasius macronema. Next base: position 12,246,834 of record CM074964.1, on the reverse strand, counting down.
GTGACGGGTGGAAGCCATAGTCTTGGCTAATCTGTGAGTAAACGGGGAAAAAAGACATCATCACACAGTTAAGGATAAGAACACAAATGTTTAAATGGATGGACAGTTCAGGAGTTTAAATTACACTGAAACAACAGACACAGTTGCAATAAAACATTTGTTAATTAATCATCTAAGTTATAATAATAGATATGAACCTTTGTATTTAACGACTGGGAGAACCTGACCAGGGTCTGACTGAATGAATGAATTCCACTGTTATTTCAAGCCCCAAACCATAATGCTCCCACCACCATGCTTCACAGTTGCAATGAGATTTTGTTGTTGTACCATGACATGCCAAAACTTTCTGCCAAAAAAGTTTCATGTTTCCCCACAACACTGTTTCAAAGTGGTTGTGAAACATCTTGTTAGTATTGTGCACACAGCAGCAATATTTTTGAAAATAATAGTCCCACATGTCAAATATGCGAAAATTATGTATTGATTATTGCTGCTAAAGGAGGTACGAGATATTACAAAACAATTCACAAACCTTTGCCAAATGAAGTTAAAACTTTGTGTTCAATAAAGACATGACGATACAAATATTTGTGTGTAATTATTTTTGCTTGCTTTTTAGGATGCCTTAAATGAACATCACACCCAATTTTATGAGACATTCACAAACCTTTTAGCTCTATAATTACTCATATTTGTACATTTCTTTCTATACACATGTGGGGTTTGTGACAAAGCAACACCCATTTACACATTCTTACAGTATTCACTTTCATTTTCTTATCATGGGAATTCCCAAAGCAATGAAGACCAACTGCAATCCTGAACTATTAATAGGAGTTACTGTTACCACCCCAAACTTCATTGTTTTCCAGTAACAGCCTCACCACATGTGTTTTATTCCCTTTACATCACAGCAATTTGCCAATTATTATATTTTTTTATGAACTGAAGAATGACACATCATACTTTTATCCAATTATAATTATGTTTAATGTTTTAGAACAGCCCCCAAAACTAGTTAGAACCACTTATGTTATAGTACCTATACAGAGTCTTTCCCTCATCTGCCTCAATTTTTCTCTGTCTTTAAGTTAATAGAAAAAGAAAGCAGCTTGTCATGTTACAGAGAAACCACAAAGCCTTTCACGATCAAATACGTTCCTGTGTCAGAAATCAAGCTATAGCTTTATCACTTACTCTTACAAAGCACTGACACTGGAGACTCCTTCCAAAACGGCTTAATAAAAGTCTCCTTGCAGAAATAATTTATGTGAAGCGTCCACAATACAAGTCATTGTGTAAGCTGCTACTATAGAAATGCTAATGTGTTAGAACACACACATTAATATATAGTACAAGGGAAAAATAATACTACCATACATCTTTGGTTAAAAAATAAAACATTGCTGAAGCTTTGTGCTGATGCAACCTTACACTTCTATTCTCATAGATGTGACAGTTTATGTAAGAGTTTCTGGAAGTCACCTTCCTTTTGATTAGGTGTTAGGGTGATCCACAATCTCAAGTTGCCATTCTGAGAGTGCCATATGGAGAGAGAGTTGTCCTCCTGACCATTTTTTCAGACTACTGAACATTGTCAAACGATCTCTATAGCAATAACTATACAGCAATAACTAATTATTACTGTTATTAATGACATTATTTCAAACCTCTAGTCAACCTAAATGTGTATTAAAGTCTAAAACACACAGCTATGCTCCATTCACACCTGAATAAAAGCTCAATTAAAGCTAGATATTGTAAATATCTCACATTTGCATTATGTCAGACAATGAATAAAGCTGAATAAAACAAAAATACCAGGAAGTGTGAGAGAGTGTGAGCCATGCAGATTACTCTTCTTGCATAACATCTAGATTTCCCAAAGAGGAAACATAATTCAGCTGTTTTACTGACAGAAATGGAAGTGGCAATGGCAAAACAACCTTTACACTGCAATCCATTATTATTTGGGTCTGCCAGTAATAGCTGCTCTATAGCTGCTTTTCAACTCTCTGTCAGAAAACATTAAATTTAGGGATGAAATAGCTGAACTAGAGCTGAAATACTGACATTGGCAGTATTCAACAACATTTCAATGGGTCCTTCAAAGAACTGGCAAAATTCATTCCCTTGTTCCCCTTAGTTACTTTAGATGAAGCTTTACATGGTAGAAGGCTTGAGGAAGATTTTTTTAGCAATTTACACGCCATTAACTTTACACTAACAACCAATGATGTAACAGCAGCAGCAAAATGCACCCCTGTTCTCTTAAAACCCAGCCATGGCCTAAAAGACTGACAGAACACACAATATTGTAGTAACACAGTAATGACCCCCACCTCACACCATCCCTATGCATTTGAATCTATGCTGATTAGTAGCACCAAAACAAATCCGTCTACCTATCTTTAACTAACTACTCAGAGTTAAGTGAATGTGTCATTGGACTACACTTTATTATTAGATGAATCACAGCGCAACACTGAGAGTAGTTTGTACCTTCTGTTTCAGTTCTGAGATCATCATACCAGGAGTTACCAGCATTGTGATGTAGGCATCAGACAGCACATCTTCAACACCAACTCTCAACCTGCAGTGGATCAGTGGAGCAGTGTTCAGCTCTCAGAATCTCAAGTCGTGATAAAGGGAAAGTCAGAAGGATGCTGTGAATATACCTGATGCACTCTTGGGAATAGACCTCTGGAGTAAGTCGCATACACACAGGCACGTTCAGCGTAAGGAGCTGCCCTACACATCGGATGGCTTCGGCTTTGTCCCCTGTATTGATGGCCTCACTGAGCGACTGGGCTGTTTCCTCCGCTGGGATTCACACATCACAAATATCAGACTAATCAGATGCTGAGGTTTTACTTACACAAAAATGTTTAAGGCATGAAGATTGACAGATTGAAAATCTGGGATTTTTTTTTTTTTATTTAAAATTGGAAACAGAGAATTTGAATTGAAATATTTAAAATAAAGAAAGTAAATGTTCAATATAATAAGATTCTGCACTATTTTAGCTCCCTATTTAAATGTAATCAAATGTGTGATATTGAGCATGTTAACTGTTTTGCATAAAAGATCAGATTTTTCTCGTGCCTAATCTCTTCTATTGAAGCATGTTTTCAGATGATTTGATCTAAAATGGATCATAAGATTTTGCACAAACTTGTGGAGTCCATGCCAGCTCGAGTGTACACTTACCAAACACTAAGAAACTCTGAAATTCATGTAAATATTTCAGAGATTCTCCTTTTCATTCAAGCTGTTGTCAATAATATTTAACTATATTATCAACAGTAACTTGAGATAGAAATATTTACATGAATTTCATAAGTTCTTAGTATTTCCCCCTGTTGCTATAATGACAGTGCATATGAAGTGACACAGACTCCACTATTTTGTAAACCTAATGATTCATGTTATATCAAATCAATTGTTGTATCATCTGAGCATCTGCTTTAACGGAATGGACAAGACTTAAGGAAAACTTGACCTTTTGTGCAAAGCACTTAACATGTTCAATATCATAAATGTAAGCAAGACATTGAACATTTACTTTCTTTGTTATAAATATTTCTAAATTCTAAAACTTTCTGTTTATTTCTAATTTTAAATGAAAAAAAAAATCCTAGATTTTCAATTTTGGACCTCATTGTATACATTCAGTATAAATGTATTTTATAACAGAAATTACAAAACATTGTTACTGTAATTGTTATCATATATTGGTTATTATTGTTGTTTTCATAATATTCTTACATGTAAGTACCAATTATTATATATTAGATATGTGGTTGCTATATAATAATTTTAAATAACATGATGATGATGATGATGATGATGATTATAAATAGTAGTAGTATTTGAAATCTCATATGCTTTCAACTGTATTAGTAAATTAAATATAAGTAATGTTAAAGTTACCGTTCCTCAAGTTGCTGGTGGTGTAGGGCCCAGCCATGCTTTAATCTATATGAAAAACAATAAATAATTAATTGTAGTATTTTGCTTATTTAAACATATTTTAAATATGTAAGATAGACTACTAAGTCCAGCATAACATGACTGAACCCTTTCAGTACTGTGAGTTCATGCAAATTAACATTATAATAATGTAAACGTTTATACAGAATAATAAATATAATGTATAGGCTAGAGTATAAGAAAACTACAGTCAACCCTGCTTAAAAAAATAGAAAATAGAAACCATACAGAAATTCTAATGGTTTCCACTACAAATACCATTACAAACCATCAGCTAACCATCCATACCACTTATCCTACACAGGGTTGCGGGGGGCCTATCTCAGGAGACTTGGGGCATAAAGTGGGGGACATCCTGGATGGGGTGCCAACCCATCACAGGGCACAATCTCACGCACACTATGAATAATGTAGAGATGCCAATCAGCCTACAACACATGTTCTTGGACTGAGTGAGGAAACCAGAGTACCTGGAGGAAACCCCCTGAGGCACAGGTAGAACATACAAGGTCCACGCACACAGGGCAGTGGCAGGAATCGAACCTTCGACCCTGGAGGTGCGAGGCAAACATACTAACCACTAAACCACTATGCCATCACCATCAGCTAAGCATTAAAACCATTACCATTACCATTGTAGGTACACTAGACATAACATGCCACCAGTAGAAGGCAACAAGTTGCCAGTAGAGACCCATAGGGACCATTACAGTTTCCATTAAAATCAACACAATTCCCATTATAACCATTAAAACCATTATGATTAAAACCATTCTATTAGGGTTTCTATTTGGGTTTTTCTTTCTTTTTTTTTTGGTTTTGTTTTTTTTTCAGTAGGGAGAAGATTAAACTGTAAACAACTATATAGCAGTGAGAACGCATCCGGCTTCATTAACAACAAGCAGCACGTCCAACTTCCAGTCAAATAACAGGGGCAGACAGAGGGAATTTTAACTTACCTTCATGCAAATAATGTTGAAGTTAGCTTTCTTTCTGGAGTTCGAGCCACACCAAAACGAAAAGTGAAAGAAAGTAACATTTGAGGAAGTAGATGGAGCTTCTGACGAGACGCCGAGGACACACACCACCCACTGCTGAATTAACTCTTAACTGTAACCACTTAACCCTTACGACCGTGAATTAACCCTTAAAGTGATTAACTGAATAAAGACTTATGTTATACACATTTTAATGGGATACCGGAAACAAATATGCCCAGTAGCATTTATTTTTAATCTTCAAAATTCTGGGACATATTATTCATTCGTTATTATTCGGCATTTGTCCCATGTATCGCCTATTTTTTTCTTTATTAAATATAAATAGTTTTCTTATTAATAATTATATGAAACAATTATGAGCAATAATTATGAACAATTGTTTATTATATACAATTGAGGACACACTCGACTGCGTTTTTTGAGCGCATCCACGAAGCTCGTGAGTGCACCCCTCTACAACTCCATGGCAAAATGTGCGCGTGGTGGTGCGCATGCTGAAGAGGGACACTTTCAAGGTAGCTTTCAGAAATTATTCTGTAATTTTCCAGATTGCTTGTCTTTAAATCTTAATATCCATGGCTGCACGAGGGCATATCGTAATCATACAGTATGAAGTCTGTGCCAGTAGACAAGGTCTTTGGTGTAGTTTTGCTAGACGGGTGAACTAGCTGGTTAACATGCTGAGAGTCAAACCTCTTGACATTGTAGTAGATAGTAGTAGTGCAACATAATACTATCTGACTATCTGATGAAGTTCATATGTCTGTGTGATATGGATTTCTGAGAATGACCTTTATTTGTTTACTAAATTGCTAACCCTGCTACGAATGCTACGGTACCTTGGCCATCTTCGCTGCTATGTTTAGATGATCAGAATTTGATTCATTTCATTAGCCGAGTTGGTCCTAGATTAGCCTGAATGGCTTATTATCGATGAATTTGAACACAGNTTTCGACTCATTTCAAAATCTATTTCTACTAAATACTTGTAGATTCGTGTAGTCCCTTTGCGAGAACTACGTATAGTTACGTCTGACTGGTGAATGAATTGTTCGTATGAACCGATTCTTTTTAATGAATCATTCGAACCGGTTTATAAGTCCATCTGAATCCAATTTTGTTAGTGTTACAGGACTTAAAAATGCTGTGTTGTTGTTGTTGTTGTGTTGGCAGTGTGTTTGGGGTCATGGTCTTGCTGTATGATGTGGGTCCTACCAATTAGATTGGATGCATTTCTCTGTAAATCGGCAGACAAAATGTTTCTGTAGACTTCTGAATTCATTCTGCTGCTACCATCATGAATTATATCATCAGTAATAATTATTGAGCCCACTCCAGAAGCAGCCATGCAAGCCCAAGCCATGACACCATGATGCCTCCACCATGATTGACTGTTTTTGGTGAACAGATCTTTTCTTCTTCCACTCTTTGGTTTTTCCATCACTTTGATAGAGGTTAATCTTGTTTCCAGAGCTTTTGTGGCTCATCTCTGTATTAATTTGTGAATTCCAATTTTTTTTATCACTTGAAAAATGGGTTGGTTCAGACAAAGTGCCATGTTCAGAGTTGGTTAACACATCTAGATTTAAATATCGAGAACTTAAAGCTGAAGTTATATCGTCTCACATTCATCTTTTGATGTCAAACCCAAAGGTCTACAGTGTATAGCAAAACCTGTCTTCCCACTGTAATACTTTTGGAGTGGACTGTAAATCTGTCGAGTGTTGATGTTCAACATGGTGGCTATATTATACATCCCTCCCTTAATATTTAATACTTAAACTAAATAAAAATAAACTTAATTTATTTAATGTGTATTTAACTAGTTAGTTTTAGAAGCTATACATAGATATTTCCATTTATTGTCAGGGAAGAAAAAAAAAAAACACTAGACAGCGCACAGTCACAAGTGACAAGTAGTAGTTGCTACACGCCCACAAGAGACAAACTTCTTCTGTACTCATTGAATCTCATTTACCCGATAGTATTCCATTATGCCTGGGTACGTGTCTGTGACATAAACCACGAATGCTTCATTAGGGCCTTTCGCACCGCGGGGCGTAGGAAAACGCCCTCACCCGCCATGATTTAAAACGCCGTGTAAACATACTGTAGTGTCAACTTGTTTCGCAAGTATGGAGAACAGCGATAGATGGACGGATGCTGAAGTGCAACACAGCTCCGATCACAGCGTCCTACGTACGTTGTTCTTCTTGTTGAACGCCGCGCACAAATGACGTCGCTGTCGACCGGCTTACGTCAATTCCTAGCGCCCACTGTCGGCGCGAATGCAACCCTTTAAATGGTGCTGGGAAATAATTAGCGCAAAATCGCCCAGTACTTTAGTACTGTACCTTTTAGTTGTGCGAAAGGCCCTATAAGTTATGAGGAATACGCAGTAGCCAGAGTGACCTAAACAAATTTTGTTATTAGAGCCACAGACAGGACATTATTTATGCCACTTTTGTCGGTTTTAACAACCATTTGAGATGAGTTCAGCTAAAGGAACCAACGATGCATTGAGACAGTGATGAACTCACTGATTTTTTGACCAAAGTCTGACCAACTGGGTGAAACAGTTTGTCATTTTCAACTCTAAATCCACCAAGAAATACATAAGTCTTGAAATCCCCCAAAACTAAAGCATGAAAAACATGAATCTAACAATATTCTGTTATTTCAGTTTTTTCCTACTTATTTCTTGGAAGACATTTTGCTAAAAAGTGTTAACTTCCCCTATGTATGGAGATTTGGGACACCCTGTGTAATGTCTTTAAGAAGCTGATTGTATACGATTAAGATTAAATTATTGTTCTCTTTTTGGTTTTGTTTTACTCTCTTACATGCTCAGTCTGTACAATTGTATAATTCTGTCTCTTCATACATGTTGTTTATGCGAGTGTAAAAAAATATTTTTGATTCTAAATAGCTTTTCATCTCCAGCAGTGTGATGCTCAGGCGTTATGGAGGAGAAACCTGCATCTTATGAGCGAGTTGTTTACAAAAACTTCTCAGAGTACCACTACATGAAAATCTACCTGTAAGTGGAAAGTAACTGTCTCTCTTGGACTTAATGCGTGGTGTTTTGTAGCCTGCTGGTTTTTTGTTCATAACACATCACCGACTAACAACTCCGGCACCAGCTGTACGTGAAACGGACCGGTTCCTGGAACCTCTGCATCATTGCTTTGCATCAAATGAACATGAATATCCGTGGTGACTAGGTGCTGATGGGTACACATAGTAAAATACCATATGAAAAGACAACAATAAGGTTTTGAAATGAAAACAGATGAATAACCAAATGAGTCATTTATTATTTTATGATAAGAGGGGTGTAGCACTGCTATATGTCTCTATCACTGAGTGAACCATTAAGCACAAGACAGTGAATTAGTTTCAATGGCAGTGAGAGCATCTGAAAACAAGAATGCACTAAAGGAGTCTTTTACATCTTATATTTCTTTGAAATTAAGTTGTTGTCGTACTTGTGACCATTCACCCGGTTATGAAATTATAAGTCTGAAAATACATTAGACAATATTGATATTCAACAAAAACACAGCATTATCTGTGGCCAGAATGAAAAGGTTCTACACTATGCATGTATAGCCCCATCATTATAACTATGTAGGGAACATACAATGTGAATAAAAGCCATTTGGGATATTTTTCTAACTAGATGGTGACAGATTTTGATGATGGCTGAGAAATGTAAAATCAGGCTATATAGTGACAAGAAAATGAGAGAGTGTGTAAATAAATGAAAATGACTCTGAGACTTCAAATTAGACAATAAAATACTGATGTTAAAGAAATAGTCTACCCTGAAACACATTAAAGGTTTTTTTTCCCCAGTAAGATCTGATTGAATTGATTTGTCTTTACAGTGACAAAATTCTAGTAAAATTTTGTAATTTTGTAACTAATAATGGAATGCCCCTGATTTTTTCATTTCAATTCACTTCAGAAAGTTTCTGTAGTCTGAAGCCTGATCTTGTCGCATGCTGTTTTTCATTCTTGCTCAGAGTTTGTGAAAACCGCAGCAAAACCCTGAGCCCAGAACAGTTTAAGCAGTTGATAATCTCTGGAGTCAAAGACCTATACGGAGAGGTAAGGACTCTCAATTCCTCAAACTTCACTTTTAAAATGTATGCAGTTTATATACAGAAGGTTGTATTTTCAAGGTTATATACAGAAGGTTGTATTTTTCTGTATCCATTTTGCATGAATGAGAGTATTTATCACACTGATGCTGTGTTTTGTTGTAGGTTGGAGCTGCTTTTCCATTTGATTTGCTGACAAAACTAGTCTCGTGTAATAGTCGGTATGACGCACACATATTATCCATGCGATGTGAAACAAAAGACATTGGAAGTCTCTAAAAGGTAAAGCTATAAAATGTAAAATAGGGGTTTCCAATTAGTGCAACAGAAAAGTGTTCGCAGATTGTCTGGAGATCATGAGTTGAAATGCTGACGATGCCACAGCCATCTGTGACCAGGAGCCAAGAGATTCTCAGCTGCATTCTCTCACATTGGGAGGGATGGCATACTCTCTCTCTTCTTTGTAAAATACTAAAAAAAAATCTGTATCTGTAATGTTACACTTGTAGCCTATGTTAGCATTCAAGTAAAATTAAAAACAGAATACAATAAGTACAATAATAATATAATGTACAAAATATACTATACAGTCCAGTTCAGTTCATTTTTCATTAACTTCAACTATATTTGGTATAAGGCAGAAATTTTTTCTACTTAAATATTCCTTTAAATTTCCACAATTAGTGTAACCTTGGCTAAAAATATACATCATTATCAAAAAATTGTAATTTAAAGAATCATCTGCTTGATAGTTTGATGACTTCATGTTACTTGTCTGGTGAACAGAATCGTATTTCTTTAATGGTGTCATCCAAATTTGTCTGAAATAAGGAACCTAGTCAGATGTCTGTCCTTATGTCACCTGATTTATTTCAGTTTAACTCAAGAGCACAAACGATTCTGCCTTGCGAGAATCTCTTGCCAAAAGGAATGTAGGGGAAGTGATGACCTTTTATATAACACATTATCTGCACGTACCTAATATATACTGTATGATTTAAGTTTTTATTTAATTTCTTTTTACTGAACTAATTGCTTTATATTCTGCATCCCCAGACCACTTTAACACCTCACGTGATTGTGACTAACCTCGTATGCTTTTACTTGGTACACGAAAATCTCAGTGACAGGTAGGTTTGTCACTAGATATTGGAGATATCTGACTTTGGCTAATTATATAAGCTGTAGATATTTCTTGCCAACTGCTGTAGTGGTTTAAAAGAATTTCACACAGATATAAATATGGTTCTAGTATAAGCAATTATAGCACTTATATTTTCAAGGTTCTTTATTTGTCACATACATATGAAATACATGTGATGTAATGTAGTGTAATGTTTTTCCTTAGTTCTGCATCCCACAGTGCAACAATGAACAAACAACAATTAACTAGATATACACATACATAATAAAAACAGAATATAATAAAATCTAGTAAAATCAGACTATATGATAAAAATATAGCAGCCTATAGAGGATTATAATGTATAGAATATGAATATACATAAATAAAATACATTTAAAAAAGCAATTATACAGAGTAATGCTAGAGAATACACAGTAACGTTTAAAGCGTTTACATTAAACTTACACAAATATTTGCGTACACATGAAATTTCTCATTATAGTACTTAAACTCTCTATTTTCACATTTTTGGGAACATGTTTACACTATTTATATACATTCACTGGCAACTTTATTAGGAACACCTGTACATTTGCTCATTCATGCAATTATCCAGTCTGCAAATTATTTGTCAGCCACACAGTACTTAAAAGCATACAGGTCGAGAGTTTTAGTTAATGTTCACACATCACAACGGGGAAAATGTGACCTTAGTGGCTTTGGCATGGTTGCTGGGGTCAGATGGGCTTGTTTGAAGTATTTCAGAAACTGCTGATCTTGCTCCTGGGATTTTCATGCACAACATTTTATAGAGTTTAAACAGAATGGTACAAAAAACATCCAGTGTTTGGAAGACATAAAAGCCTTGTTTATGAGAGAGGTTAGTGGAGAATGACCCAACTGGTTTGAGCTGACAGGAAGGCTACAGTAACTCAAATAACCACAATTTACAACTGTGGTGAGCAGAAAAGCACCTCAGAATGCATTAAACCTTGAGTCAGTGGGCTGCAACAGCAGAAGATCACATTTCTGGTTCTCTTGGTACACACACTTGGGTCGCTTAATACAAATCAAGCATCATTTGAATGCAGCAGCCTATCTAAATATTGTTTCTGACCACATGCATACTTTTATGGCCACAATTTACCCATCTTAAAATGGCTACTTCCAGTATGATAATGCTTCATGTCAGTTTCGTTTTTTAACAGAGTTTGACCAAGGAACTTGTACTGTCACTCAAGTCACATGAAGGCACAGGAGGGGTCAGTACAGATCTGAATCTAACAGAGCACTCTGGGATGTGGTAGAACCGGAGATTCGTAGCATGAATGTGCAGCTGACAAACCTGTAGCAAGTTTGTGATGAGGTTATGTAAACATGGGTGAGACTCGCAAAAGCAATGTTTCCAACACCTAGAAGAATTAATGCCATGAAAATCTGAGTCTGTTCTGAGGGCAAAGGATGGTCCCATCCTGTTTTAATATGCTAGCAATAAAGTGACCTGTGAGTGTAATTCTCTTGTATGACAGCCTAGTCAACTCACATTGCTGTGTATAGAATCATCAGCGATGCCACACTTCCAGAGCGCATAAAACACTGATATACCAGTAGATGGCAGTAATGAGTCTTTCTGGGAAAGGGATGACTCAACACAATTTTTTATTTGCATGGTGACCTATGATAGATGTTTACATCCTGCTACTTTTTTCTGTCATATTATTACGTCACTATGGTGTTATTTTACAGTAATTTCCTTTGTGAGCATGATTCCTTCTGCTTTAAAAACCCCTTTTTTGCTCTCATGCAAAAATACATGTGCACAGATTTTCCCTACACATGAGTGGATGTACTTCCCTCATGAGTGCACACTAAGGCTCAGTTTATACTGGACGCATGACTGCACATGTGGATGTAGTAAGCATATATCTTATGTACATCCAAAGAATTAAAACTGACAACCACTAGATGGCACACCAGAGGTAAAACATCCCTATTAATCAGGTTTCTATGTTGCCCTTTAAAATGCCAGGTTTGTCTCTGTGCAGAAGTACGGAGATGAAACACGTAGACGGGCTCTATTTACTTCTCTTTAAAACTTTCCCCTGTCGTTGTGACTGATGTCATGAAATGTGTCTCAATTCTAAAACAATGCTCTTACATTTAAAAATATTTACTACTCTAGAAGATAGAGTATATTAATATGCAAAACCCATTTTTTTAGTATGTTTGAAGGCTTGAAGTTTTTAAAACTCAAACACCAATAGTAATCTGGAAATATGTTCATGTTAATGCTCAAAAACTCTCTAGAATAGGGGTCCTCAAAGATTTTGGAGGCACCCTCTTAACTGTGACACCCTCTTAACTGTTAACATCTAAACCTTCATGGACCCCCCACATTAAATATTGTTAAAAGCGAGTATAAACCCAGCTATTGCAGCTTTCACTCTATGCATTTTTTTCGTCAACTGTCAAACTGCAACAAAATGTAGAATACCTTTCGTTGTTGTTCCGTCTGTTTTATGTCGGTGAAAATTTGTCACAACCACGACCACAAATTGGCATATCTGGTATGCGTTATATTTGAGCATAACTGATAATAATTAGCTAATTTGCATACCTACCCAGCAGGAAAGCAGAAGCAGTAACAGCATTGTTATGGTCAGAGTGTCTGTGTCACATGAGCCAGGTGCTCATGCCAGGACCTAGTGTGAAAGTAGACAAACACTCAAACGCAAGAAAAGAGAGAAGAGAAAAATGATATTGAATTGGGGCGGGTGTACATTTTGAGAAGTCATAGGCTATTCATTGTTTACTGGGACTGACAGGCACAGAGCCCATTCCTCCTTTGCTTCATCTGGGAACAACAGAGGCCACTCTCCCTTCAAAAAGATGGAGTAGCACAGAGGCCTTGCATCTTTCATAGTAGAAGGAATCATGCTGACAATTTTGCAGTAAACTAACAACACTGGATCATGTTAATGAATCCCTTTTATTTTCTCTCCTTCTAGGTCTCGCCATTCTTGTTAGCTTTATCTGGAAACAGTCGCGAGATGGAGCTGTACTAGTTTGCATGTGAAATGGCCTTCATTCTTAGGAGAACCTTGTTTGGGAAAGGTGTGCGCCATGTTCTGAGTGCAGCAGTATTTGGGGCGTCGAAGCGCCTCATCCCAGAGTCAAGTGCTCTCAGAATGCTCCATGTTGGATCCCGAGCCTCACTGACGAGAGTTTTCAGCGCCAGAGATGTTGCACTTTTTGCTGAACTAACAGGAGACACGAACCCGCTCCACCTTGACCCTGAGTTTGCCAAAAAGACCTCTTTTGAAGCCCCCATTGTTCATGGCGTGCTGATTAATGGCCTCATCTCAGCAGTTTTAGGGACCAAAATGCCCGGCAGAGGCTGTGTGTTTCTCTACCAGGAAATTCGCTTCCCGGCACCTTTGTTTGTCGGGGAGGAGGTGGTGGCTGAGGCAGAGGTGAAGAAGATCAAAATGTCATTTGCTTTCATTTCCGTTTCCTGTTCTGTCAGAGACAAAGTGGTGATGGAGGGGGAGGTGATGGTCATGCTGCCAGAGGACATGCACGGGGCTTAGTTATTATGAAACTATCTATTTACAGAAAGTAAAGAAACGTATTCTAAGACGAACATGAAACTTTCGAATACAACAATGAGTAGGAAAAAATAATATAGTACAAACTGCATGAACTGTTCTGTCTTAAAGGAAGAGTTCAGCCAGAAATAAAATGCATGTGATTTCCTCAATTTTCAGTGTTGTTCATTAGCCTAGGCATGTTAGGTGCCTGATGTTTGCTTTACTTTTGTATTGCAGTTATAAAGCTAATGTAACTGACAAGTAAAGAAGCTTATAACAATTGCAAGCATCACATTTGTTCTATTATGTTGTCATTTACACAGAGACTACCCCATATAATCAAACACTAATGATAGACAAATTTTTAAAAAATTGGTTGAAAAAAATGAAGAACGGTTGAAAAGAAAGAAGAAATGAAGAAAAAAAATTGTAATTGCTGATGTGGTGAAGTTTTCTGTAAGAAGACATTTATGTGTCAGTGTGTTTGTAAAGCCTAGTTCACACTACACCGACAGACGGCAACCAACACCAACAGACACGTTTGTTGGATTTTGTCAGATCATGTCTGTCAGTGTCTGTTGGGTTGGTCGGCGTTTGTTTTCACTGACTGAACATGTTCAATTGGCATTTTTGGGGTCGTGAAATGTCTGAGCAGTGCAGTATGATTTTTCCAACAAACTCTGATGTAATGTGATCTGCCATACTTGGCAACGGTACTGTTACTCCGTTCACAGGGACTTTTGAGACATCTTTACTTTCGGACATGCGATCCACGTAGGCAGTCTAAATCCTTGTTGTGGGTAAAATGGCAGCTTTCGGACGAATCAGACAAAAAGAGGAGTTTGTGGATCTCTGGGACGAGAGGCCAGAGTTTTATGTTGTGGGTGTAGCTATGTATACCAACCGCAACGCAAGGTGGAATGCGATCAGGTCGATTGCCACAGCCCTTGGGATATCAAGTTAATGACTTGAAGGTTTACCTCAATAGTTCAATACAATAATAATATATTATTGATATGTCAAATAAACTTGCTTGACATTAAAGTTAATGTGGTTACTCTTAACTTAGTGTTTCAATTTAGAAGTAACAGGACAAGTCAAGTTTTACTAATGTCAAGATTCTTGAAAAAAAATTAGTGTCTGGTGTGAGAACGATTGTTTATAGCTGCTGGAACACAAGTGATAACAGGTACTTGTGTCATGGTCCTATAACAGCACACCCCATCGTGTTTTATTCCTTAGAAAAATACAGGGTGTCCCAAAAGTCTCCATACATAGGGGAAATTAACTCTTTTTAGAAACATGTCTTGCAAAATTTTTCATTCTTAGTTTATATTATATATTTTTTTCAGATAGCCTTTAAGAATGCTTTTGACAAAAGAAGAACGTGTTGAAATCATTCTCATGGCTGGATCAGGAAGCTGTCGCAAGGTTGCGATGGATTTTAACAGGAAACGTAGGAAGCAGATCACACACATCACTGTTGCCAAACTTATTAACAGATTCAAAAAAATTGGAAATGTCGCAGACCAACTGGGAAGTGGACATCCATGAACATCCACTGACGTAGGCACAACTGACATTGTTCACCTTTACATTTCAGCCACACACAAAGTCTGATGTCCATACCTGCACCGTTGCAGTTTGCATGTTATAATAACCTCCACTCTTCTGGAAAGGTTTGCCACTAGATTTTGGACCGTGACTGTGTGGATTTCTGCTCATTCAGCTACAAGAGCAATTGTGAGGCCAGGCACTGATGCTAGCAGTCAGGCAGTCAGCGTTCCAGTTCATACCAAAGGTGTTCAGTGGGATTGAGGGATTCAGAGATGGGGCCACTCGAGCTCCTCCACATAAACCTTGGCAAACCATGTTTTCATGGAGCTCACGTTGTGCCCAGTGCAAAGGGGCACTGTCATGCTGGAACAGGTTTGGGCTCCTTAGTTCTAGTGAAGGGAAATTGTACAAAGCATACTATACAGTGCTGCTTTGTGGCAACAGTCTGGGTATAACCCACGTATGGGTGTGATGGTCAAGTGTCTACAAACTTTTAGCCACTTCAGTGCAAAATGTAAGGGTTGGAAAAATGACCACATTACACAATGGAAAAAAAACAGGATGTATAAAATGGAAGCAAACCTTTACAGTTGTATATTTGATAAATTCATAAATTTATACTGATTTGGGTGAGTGATGACAATATGATGGTTATTGAGGTAATTTGTTGAAGTATTATCATTATTCTTGCAAC
>CM074964.1:12208644-12230664 GCA_037577455.1 Pangasius macronema | reverse complement strand
AAGGTTGCGATGGATTTTAACAGGAAACGTAGGAAGCAGATCACACACATCACTGTTGCCAAACTTATTAACAGATTAAAAAAAATTGGAAATGTCACAGACCAACTGGGAAGTGGACATCCATGAACATCCACTGATGTAGGCACAACTGACATTGTTCACCTTTACATTTCAGCCACACACAGTCTGATGTCCATACCTGCACCGTTGCAGTTTGCATTATCATTGTAGCCCCAGTGCAGAAGCAAACTTATGACACCACAAGGGAAAACATGTACATTTTTTTTGGGGCTGAACTATTCATTTATAATGTTAGTTGTTTTCCAAGCATTTACATTTAGGTCTTTAATGCAGTAAACTCCTTTTAAAATTTATTTCATATAAATACTCATTTATGTGTAATGGTTGGCATATTCATTTTGATCTTACTGGATACTAACTCCTGACATTTTGATTTGTGTGAATTAACCTGTCTAAAAATATGGTTAATTTATTTTTAACATCTAATTTCCTCTTCATTTAGTTGTGAGTTTAAAGTTTTGTACAGTCACATGTGTATATGTTCTTGTTGTACATAAGTTATACATTTATAAGACATATACTATATAAGACCTATAGTTATACAACAAAATATTACACAGGAACACTGGGTGATGAGCTTGATCATTATGTTTGAAATGTCGTGGGGTTTAGTCAAATTTTCCCTGTGCACCCTGAATCAGTTGAGGTTGTTTACCTGGCTGCTTGCACAGGCAGGATTTCCAGGTGAGTAAGTTTGTGCACAGCTGCATGTATCAAAAAGAGAAGCTAAAACTACCAGTATACTGCAATGCCTAATAATTTATTCATAAAATAAGAGCATGAAAAACGTGCTCTAAACTAAAACTAAAAACTAAACTAAAAAAATAAAAAGTGATACTGATTTGGGTGAGTGATGACAATATGATGGTTATTGAGGTAATTTGTTGAAGTATTATCATTATTCTTGCAACATAAACAAACGCCATTGATTGGTTGTTCATTTTTCCACCATTGATTGGTTGTTGCTTTCTAAATAGATTTTCTCTAATATTTTGTAATCAATAAAATCATTGGACTATTTTTTCCTGTTGTGGCAAAGCTGTTTTGCTTGTATTGTGTGTGTTCCAGCTCCAAAACAAAATGTTGTGTAGCATATTGTGTAACATAAAAAATATATATTTCATTTTTTTTTCATACCTATACAGAGAGGTGACAAATTATAGGAATTGGCTCTGTTATGCTGGGGAGGCATTTTGCTGAGTTACCTTTATCCTATGATGATATGTTTATATCCTGCTGCGCGTGGTCTCTTCCAGGATGACTCGGCCTCCATCCACAGGGCACTCGGGCTCACTGAATGCTTTGATGAGGACAAAAATGATGTAAATCATATGCTGTGGCCTTAACATTCACCAGATTTAAGCCAATTGAACACCTATGGGAGATTTTAGACTGATGTGTTAGACAGCGCTCTCCACCACCATCATTGAAACCGCAACTCAGAAAATATCTTTTCAAAGAACGCTGTTCATTTCCCCAGTAAAGTTCCACAGGTGCCAAAGTACATTGAAGCTGTTTTGGTAGCTCATAGTGGTAGCTCATAGTGGTCCACACCTGTCCGTATATGTGTACACACTGTATACCCTGTGTTGTATTAGAATACATATTTCTGTTGTAGTCCTAAACTATACAAGCTGTGTTTCTGTATTTGGTAAAGCTTATAAAGCAGATTGAATGGATTCCAACAGGAAAGTCGGGCCAGCAGTCTATAATATGGCTACTTCGATTTACAAGCATAGATCCAGTTCGAATAGAAAAGGAAAGTGGTTAAAACCCAATATTGCTGTCAAAAATTGATGTATACTCCCCAGTTGGTGTGTGTGTGTGTGTGTGTGTGTGTGTGTGTGTGTGTGTGTGTGTGTGTGTGTGTGTGTGTGTGTGTGTGTGAGTGAGTGAGTGAGTGAGTGAGTGAAAGAAAGAGATTCTTTTTTTTTAAGTGAGAGGAGATTTGGGGAGATTAATGGAGTACCAAATCTCAGACAAAACACACACAAAGTAAAGAAATACTTTGAAAATTATTGTTCCTTACAAACAAAAATCAAACCTAGGACACATCATTATATGTTAAATTTAACTGAACCAAAGTATGTGGGGGCAGTACAGCTGTGAATAAATCACATAGGATTGGGAATCAAATTGTTTCAGATCTTTAGTGAATGGAAGTGTTTCCTTTTATTTGAAAGAGGGAGACTCACACCCTTTTTGAACACTTTGTTTCTGTTCCATAGGAAGCACCATCACATAGTGTGTGTGTGTGTGTGTGTGTGTGTGTGTGTGTGTGTGTGTGTGTGTGTGTGTGGTGGGGACCAAATGTCCCCTACAACGATAGGAATATCTGACTGTTTTGACCTTGTGGGGATTTAGTTGGTCTCCATGAGGAAAACAGCTTTTTAGTTACAAAAACAGCAACTTTTATTTAATAAAGAAAGAAAGAAAAACCCCAAAAGTAACGGTTACATTAAGGTGTAGCATAAATTTTTTGCAGTTATAATATTTATAATTGTCAGTAGAAGGTCCTCACAAGGACAGTAAGACAAACGTGTGTGTGTGTGTGTGTGTGTGTGTGTGTGTGTGTGTGTGTGTGTGTGTGTGGTGGGGAACAAAGGATTTAAATATCTGACAGTTTTGACCTTGTGGGGACATTTAGCTGGTCCCCACAAGGAAAATAGCTTTTTGCTACAAAAACAGCAGCTTTTATTTATAATAATAATAATAATAATAATAATAATAAAATAACCAAAAGTAAATGTTAGATTAAGATGTAGAATTAATTTTCTGCATTTATAATCATGTCAGTAGAAGGCCCTCATAAGTGTGTGTGTGTGTGTGTGCGTGTGTGTTTGCTTGCTCTTACCGCTATGGGGCGGATCTTTGCAGTAAAATACATGTCCACCTCTTCGCCTGTGCCACAATGACAGATGAAGCGTGTTTTTATCGGAAAGACGTCTCCTAGCTGTGGGGTTTCAGAGATTGCTCGGTGTTAAGGCCAGGCGCAGAGCGGAATGGCTTTAATGGAGAAACCGGCGGCCGGGAAGCTCCTGCTGGACGATACGGTGCCGCTGACGGCGGTAATCGAGGCGAGTCAGAATCTCCAGTCTCACACGGTAAGAGGAATTCACAACCTGATTATGAAGTTACAACCTAAAACGAAACTGTCACCGGCACGACACGCAGCTATAATAATAATATTATTACTATTGTTGTTATTATTATTATTATCGTGAACGAGGTGTGGTGAAATGGAAGCAGCGGCTCCACATAACCGCATACTACTCTACTGAATAGTGTGTCAAAACAGTACGCCAAAAAGACGACTGTGGTTCCGTAATACATACTACATAGTTCTGTAGTATGCGGTTTGGATCAGAGCCCTGTGCATGTTCATATATTCCGCACAACACAACCTTTTATGTAACGTAATATTTATATTTAGGTTCAAGGGCGGCTGTACAATCTAAATATGAAGCGACAACATGTATATTTTGAAAATATCTGTTTGTTTGTTTTTTTATGCTAGCTGTCATAGTGATGGCTAGCTAAATCATGTGAGTGCAATAGCTACTTAGCATGTTAATGTGTTTAGCTAGCTAGCTTGTTAACCATGACAATTTCATTTCACGAAAATTAGCTACATTGCTAATTAGGTAGGGTTTAAGTAACGTTAAACGTTCAACAGTCAACACTACCAAGCTAAAAAGAAAAAAAAGTATAGCTATTTATCCGGGTTAGTTAGCAAGCTGGTTCTTTTAATATGTTGGCAACAAGTTGGCTTGCTGGCTAAAGACATGATTTTAAGACTTGTTTCAGATATTTGTTAGTCGTGCTTGTGTTTGTGTAACTTATTATTAAACACATGGCTTGCTTAGAAGCTGCCTAGCTATATGACATTCACATGATTAGCCTGCTGGAACACTGATGACTAGCTAACTCTGAGGAAGCTGTTGCAGATAAATTGCTATGGTATTTCACAACAACTCAACCAGCTAGATATTTTAACATAACAGCACACTTCACATATTTGAACATGACTATAAATTTCCTGCAAGCTGTGTTCTTTTTCTGAGGATCCTACATGTTGCAACTATTCCTGTAAATAATGTACTATACACAGATTCAAAAAACAGCATGTAAACATACAGATAACAAGATTGTGTGTGATGTTTAATATCACTTGTGTGAAATTTTCTTCTCTTAATACAGGGAATTATTAAGGAACAAAACCTCACTGTATTAGTCAGTAATGATAAAAGCCTCTTGTTCTTTGACGTAGTTTTGTAGTTTATTAGTGTATGCTTCCAAATAAATTGTGTGACTACCTTCAGAAATTAATCCCAACCTACCCAGAGCCAAAAAAGGGATAAGCAAAAGTTTGTAAACTTGTAGATGAAGGAAGTTCATGCCACATTAGAGCCTGTTATAGCTGGACTTTGACCTTCATTTGATCCTCCTTTCCCTTTTCTAAGTCATGCTGTGCCAAATGCGTCACAATCACAAACTGGTATTACTACACGGGGTTAAAGGACTAGGTTGGCAAAAAATCAAACGTTTCCCTTACACCAAATGTAGTTGATCAGGAAGATCAGATTCTGAAGTTTGCTTCTTTAGTTTTGTCAACAAGTAATGAATGTATTATCTCACCTAGTCTTCTTCTATAAATACATGCTCAAACATGCTATATACATGCTTCAGATAACAATGATAACCTACATAATCTCAATTTCCAATGAACTATTTTGTAAAGTATCAGTTACAGATTTAAGTTTATAGAGGAACTATGCTATCATCTGCATAACTTCCAGATTACTGGCACAATTCAGCCATCAAACAATGACACTGGGTTGTGCTATGAAGAATCTCATGTTGTCCAAGATGGATGCCTCTATCACATTACAGTGTAATTAATGTTTATAAGTAAATAGTAAAACACCACAGGGCATGCTGTTACAGGAAAATAAGCCATGATGGGATGGAATGTAATCCAACGCAAAGCAAAGTTACTGTTACAACCACAAATTAATGATTTTCCTGTAACAGCACGCCCCAAAGTGATTTATTCAGCAATTTGTCAATGCTAACAATTTTTTTATTAATTACAGAACATGACATCATACTTTTTATTCATTTATCGTTATGATTAATGTTGTGTAAAGTCCACAAGACAAGCTAGTTCTTATTATCACAGATTTATAGCAGCTATAAACAGTCATTCCCTCACTAGACACTTTTTTTCTGTTCTCTTGAATTTAATTAAAAAAAAAAAAAACATATCATGTTACTATATAACTGGAAAGTGCAAAGTTTGGCAGAAGACTTACAGACTATTACAAAGTGCTGACACAGGAGACTATTAAATGTACGTTTCCCTACAGAAATCCTCACTATATCAGTGATTATATGTTTGTTAAATAACAATACTCTTTTTAAAATAAGTTTATTTTTAAATCTTAGACTATGTGGGGAGGCTGGCCAAGTCACTGTGAATGAGCTGTTACTACAGAAATGATAATGTATATGAATGAGGGCAGTAATATAAACATTAATCTTCACAATTTGGGGCAAAACTAAAGCACATTAAACATGTTTGGGCATTTCAGGGGAAATTGTGCAAATGTGCTTTTAGCCATTTATAACTACAGCATACACAAATAACTGCTATGAGGAAGTAAATCCTTTGCAGACAAACAGCTATAACAAACAAAATAGTCATTACCTTTCATACATATTGTTATGCCTCTGTGGGTTTTTATTTAATTCTGCTCTTTTCATCTACAGGAATACATCATCCGTGTGCAGAGGGGAGTCTCTACAGAAAACAGCTGGACGGTAAGTTAGTGTCGAGTTAAGAATCTATATCTTGCATCTTTCTGTTGGAGTCGTGCCACTGGAGGCTAGTTACTGCATAGTTTACCATATAAGAGGAGACTCAGCAAGTTAATGATGAGTAGCTCACCAATCTGGCACCTATTGATTTCAGTTATGTGATGGAAGTCTGGGGATTGGCTGTACTTCAGTTTCACTTCAAGTTCATCCCAGACTGCACAACTCAAAATAAAAGGATGTATGACTTGTGCTGTTGTGCCGTTGAATTCTCTAATCTGACTGGTCACAAGGTGTTGCTTAATTTTCTATAACAGCATCTCTGACAGTAGTGCCAGCTGTACTTCATGTTTATTAATGCGTTTGTTCTAATACATAATTGCTTTTATAGTAACAACTATAGTAACAACTTCTTTACAGGGATTTGTAAGGCAGACGCTCCACATAATTTAAGTCTAGTAATAAACAGATTTTTTAAAATGTGCTGATATCTAATAAAGTATAATCATTTATATGGTGAATATTTCTGTAACGAGGTGTTTATTTACTGTAAGTGATAACGGAAACTTTTTTCACAGATGTTCTACAGCATTAAATGTAACTATAAACTAAGAAAATTGTTCTTTAATAAAAAAAAATGTAATCTTTGGTGAATTCCTGTGGAATAAGAGGAATAAAACACTTCATGACATGCTGTTATAGGAAAATAATAATATAGGAGTGGTAACGCCATCACGCTACCACATCCTCTAATGGCGTTCCCTGTCACATTTAATTTTTTTACTTAACCAACAGCAGTTCCAGAAATTATATAAAGAATGATGATGAAAGCAGATCAAATTAGGCAACTTAACTAGGCTTTGTTCCTTGTTTGACCACTTCAGTCTGTTTAGGATAATTCATTAATAATCGTCTTATTTGTCCAAAAAATCTAATTAAACCCTTAATCCATCAGTTTTCAACCCTGGTCCTGGAATACCCTTATAGTAACCTAATATGTTGCTGTTTTGCCTGCTCTAACAGAGTTCATTAAAGTGATAGAAGTAAAAACAGTCTGCAATTTTTCTTAAAGTAGTTTGATTCAGTTTTGCACTGGAGCTACAAGGAAGACGTAATTAACTCATAAAGAAAGCGTTAACAGGTTAGTATTGTATAAACAGCATGTCTGCGTCACACCTGCCTTAAGCCATGTTTTAAAGTTCAGTATCTCAAATCGATTTGCTTATGTGGTTTCTGATACTGTATGACGCTGCTACTTATAACAGTGGACTCTGCATCAGTCTCACGTGAGGAAAAACCTGTTTCTCAGAAGTGATTCTGATGATATATAGTTCTGATTTATTCTGCATATTTAATTTTCTGCTAATTTATAATATTATTAAGCCAAACAGTGTGTCCTGACTTTTTGGTGAATATATGACTATTTAGACAGATTGCAGTTGCTAAACTGGTGTCTGTTGGCTTCAGATACCTGTTAATTATGTTAGGCTTGTTGTTCTACTGCAAAACTAACAAAACAGACTCCAGGCATCAAACATGTCTTGGCTTATTGACAACATTTGGGTTAGGGGAAAATTGTGTTTAACAGGCTCTTTCCCTGAGCTTGTGTGTGGATGTGTTACAGCTGAGAAAACTCCAAAGTATGAAGCACTCTAGGACCAGAGGGGAACCACTAAGAAATCCGTGACTCAATATGTTTTTGCTTTCTGATACTTGCAGGTGATCAGGAGATACAGTGACTTCGACATGCTTAATAATAGTCTGCTGGTGAGTAAAACCACCAAATATTTAATATTTTTGTAACTTGAAATTCCTGGCACTCTGGCCACAGTGTTGAAAGCATGAACAAATGATGTTTCAGCATATTTTGCTGACCCCCTACAAACACATTTCCCTTTCAGTCCCGGAAAAACCCATTCCAGTAAAAGTGATTGCAGGCATAATTTTTCTGTCTTTTCTCATACTCAACAATTACTCATTTCTTGCCTCAGATCTCAGGCCTGAACCTGCCACTTCCTCCTAAGAAGTTAATCGGAAACATGGACCGTGAGTTCATAGCAGAGCGGCAAAAAGGTCTACAGGCCTATCTGAACTTTCTCACACAGCATCACATCCTCTCCAGCTGTGAACTTGTCAAAAAGTTCCTCGACACCAACAATTACTCTGCAAACTACACAGGTATGTATGTGGAGAATTTGGGCAAACATCACATGTGAAGCAAAATAGTTCATCAAATGACACTGTTTTCATGAACTGATCTACTGAGTGTATGCAGTGTTATGATGCAGTGCAGTAATTTGGTATAGTGCAAACACTTTGATTTTAATTAACGATAATAGCTTTGGGGAGGAGGTGAAGGCCGCACTCCTTCACTGAGACTGACAGCCGCACATGCCATGCCCCCACCACTGAGATTGACAGGCACAGAAAAACAGAGAGAAAAGAAAGAGAGAGGACATTCAATTCGCTCATAATTACCACTCAATTGATTTGCCCAAAGTAAGGGATAACACACAACAGACCATGCTGTTATATCCTGTTATGAAAATAATGCAACCGGGGTGGGGGGGTGGGGGGTAGATTACAATGTTCAATTTATTAATGAGCGACACGACATGTCGCACATTTTTAAATTTCAGGTTGTGGAATGTCTGAGAAACAAGTTAGTTCCTGTTCTCACCAAGTTATAGCTGTGACAAACATTCATTCCCTTACCAGTCTCTCAAAACACAGCCTGTTATTTTACAGAGAAAATGGAAAATGCTTACAACCAAGATTCCTTCCATAAATGTTAAATAAATTTCTCTGAACAAAAAACTCCATCACTTCAATGATTTATGATTATAACAAATTACTTTATTAAGCATCTCTTCTTAAAATCTGCTTATCATTAGTCTTCAGTCACATGGTGCGTCCACCGTACAAGTCCTGTATGAGCTGTTAACATGTAATCAATAACATGTTACAAGGAGTGCAGTAATATTTTATTCATGTTACAGCTGGAATTACTGTCCGAGCCGTGCAGTATGACAATAATGCACACCTTCTGACCAATCAGATTCAAGCATTCAAAAGCACAGTGGTGTATAACCTGACTATCTTCACTTATCTTTTTCAGAAATCGCCTTACAGCAAGTGTCCATGTACTTCAGATCGGACCTGATATGGGAAGTGGTTGAGCCTTTAAAAGACATAGGTAAGTCAGAGCAGATAATCTAACTATTAATGCTGATGCTGCAGGAAACCATTATAAAGCCTTCTTATGATCCAGCTCAAATAAAACCAACTGCATGCACAGCCAGAATTCATCAGCGTCAGGTCTTTTAGAGCCCCAGTTATTGAGTTACAAGCGTGAGATATCTGACAGTACATTAAACTCTTTCATATAAGATGAAAATCCATAGTTATTGTGTGAATTCAGGAGGCGTGTATAAGCAGTATTGAGCAGTAAGACAGCTTTGATGGTTTTTATTGGCTTTGTTTCTGTGGTTGTAAAAATATTTGCTTTGTTTAAAGCCTTTTAAACTTTGTTTAAATGCCACATAAATTTCCATACCCATTTCTAAGCACTTTTCAAAGAGGTTGTACTTGGCAGACTCAGGCCATGGCCACCAGAACATTAAGGGTGAGCTGGCATTTAACCGCACTTTTCTGTTACTATTGCAGTGCTTTTGTAAAATACTTGTAGAAGAACATTTACTATATTTGACTGTGCTGTGCATTTCTCCACTGCTTGGATTAATATTATGGCTCTGCACATTTCCAACATAGTTAGATGCAAAATAGCTATCTAAGTAGCTATCTTAGAGAATGAAAATATCACTTCTGGTTGCTTCTGATGTGTGTATTTTTATTACCCCATGTGTTTTCTCAGTGTATATTATTATCTAATCTTTGTATTTTGTTAGCCTGTCAAAAAACATAGGGACAAGCCAGATTGTGTTTGGCTACAATGCAACAATAAATATACCTGTTTTTTCTCACCTGATTAGCTGCTGGCTCTTGTCTGTCGCTATGAAATTGGATTTTTTTCATATCTAAAGTTAGGGCATGATTATGTTTGATGGACCCAAGCTAGTGTCTGATGTATGTTTACAAATTAACTACCAATTCTGACCCAACAACTCTGACACAGTGCTGAATTACTATTACAGGAATGTCAGGACGACTCACAGCCATTCAAAAACATCATGTTATAGAGTGTTGTTCTTGTCCCATAAACCTTGTCCCATTTTTTTCTATGCACTGTAGTTTTAAGTTAACTTGCTTTGCTTGGTGGTTTGAAGGAAAGGAAGGATCCTCTTTTTCCACGCAAACAGTCAAACTCAGTGCAGAATGTGAATGTATTTAACCAGAAGGCTTTTTCAGCTCATCAGTCTGGTAACCCTTTTGTTTGTTTCTTTATTTTTTTCTTTTCTTTTTTTTTTGCCAAGTATGAAGTCATTTTTTGTGTGTGCTATCACTTAATCCAATCAAATTAAAGTGAAAGTTCCTTTCCTCAAAGCTGATGCTTTTTATGCTCATTCCACTGAGTGGCAGAGGCATTATGTTTTCGAGTTGTCTGTCTGTCCGTCCGTTTGTCCAGCCATGATATCTCAAGAAAGAGTGGTTGAATGTTTGTAGGAATATATAAGGAATTATCACTGTAACCAGCAGATGAACTGATTAGATTTTGAAATTGATCCAAATAAGATCAAGGTCACAGCAAGGCCAAATGTTTGAAATGGCCTTTCCCTTTTCTTCAATTGCTTCCTTCCTGTTTGTCAAACAGAGATGTTTCTTACATGTTCATCTTCAGGAACTTAAAGCCCATTATTGGCTAGCTCCAATTTTTGCCATTGGTTCATGTGTTCATGTGTCCATCCTTGCATCCGCCCATCTATGTGTATGTTCAGGATTTTCGTAAGAGCAGTATTTTAAGAACAATGGTTGAATGCGTGTAGGATTTTCATGGAATTATCGCTGTAACCAGCAGATGAACTGGTTAGATTTTGGAATTGATCCAAACAGAACACAAATTAGTAACAAGAAGCACTAGACAAGACTCAATGCTGTTGGTGTTTGACTTGTTTACCTCTTTTAATGAATAATACTGACTCATTGGCTGCTTTGCATGATTTAAATCCTCCTCTATTCATTGTATTATTGACCCCATATCATCTTGGAAGGAAGTTTTGTTTTTGTCCACAATGACCCAGCTTTCCACAAGACATTGTGCTGTTTGAGTTTATATTTCAAACTAACATTTGATCAAGCAAATGTTTGAGCCTGTCTGATGAATTTAACTTGAGATCTGGAGCAAATGATAAAAAGCCATTGAAGCGATTATAAGTGTGAGGTTTAGAGACTTGAGTTGGAACTGGCTTATTTCAACCATTATTTCATTTATTTAAAAGAAGTCTAGGCAAGCCTACATTTGCTGGACTGTAGTCCATCAGTCTGACATTCGAGAATTGGTTCACGGTATTACAGCAAAAGAGTGGAACTTGAGAAGCATCAGAGATGCCTTAGTTTTTTTCTCTCCATATTCCCAGATTCTGATTAATCTCTGTTTGTTGGATGTACATTTCCATTTTCTACAATCTGGCTTCTCAGTTCTCTTGAACCANCTGACTGAAATGAGCCAATATTACAGTCACCTTAACATTTATAAAATGTTTTTTTATGATTAAATCTTGCTGGGAATAATTTTGATTGTGCAAAAAGTCAAATTGTGAAAACTTTAATTGAATTGGTCTTGCTGCAAACTTTTAGAAAACTGGGAGCTTAAAATCTCATTGAAAAATCTGAGTTAATATTAAACATGTGAGAGCAAAGAGTTATTGCATCATACAGTATCATAGCCAATCATGCTCAACAGGTCAAACAAGGAGAACAGGCAGAATGATGGATATTGGGTTGGATGTGATTTCAATTTGCATATTCATATTCATAAGCTCTGGCTTCATAGTGGCGCAGCGGGTAGTTCACCCCCTAAGAGCTCCTGAGTCCCTGGTTTGATCCTGAGCTTGGGCTATGGTTTTTGTGGTGGTTGTGTCTCGCATGCTATTCAAGGGGAGTGAAAATACTTTCATAAATGTTTGATGTTCTGGTTAATGGTTGTGCATAATTTTTTCTGTTGTGCTTCCTCATTATTGACCACAGTGAGTAACCATTAAAAGTAATAAAATAATGCACTTTTTGACAGGTTGGAGATTACGAAAGCGGTACTTCTTAGTTAAAAACAAAGAGCAGCCCAAGGAGCGACAAGTCTTAAGCTGGGTGAGTTCTGTTTTTACCCCAAACATTCAAATGCATGCAAAAACCACTTTCCATCAACTCGGTGTAATCCTGTACTGTGCTCCATTATTGCTTAATTCTGCTCGTTGTTCAACCTTGATTTTGCTCAGATCCACTAAGAATATTTGTACAAATCACCATTTACTTGTCTGCACTGACTAAATACTTGGCCCATATGCAGCTTCCAGCTATAGATATTTTTACATGAAGTAAAAAAAAAAAAAACAGCAAAACTCTGATTACACTTTATTTTTCTGATGTATTGTCTCTTATTTCAGGTCGATTTCGGTCCTGATAAGTTCTTATCAGACAAAGATCTGCAGTCCATGATGAAGCTGCTCCCATCCCTGGCTGTAAGTCTTCAGTTTGGATCATGTGTGTTAAAGTTTCCAACTAACTGAAACTTTGGGTAATTTTTATGAATTTATCTGGGGTTTCCCACAGTTGTGTTCGGCCAGTTAACCGTTAGAGATTGATATTTTCAAATGGCTGCAAATGAAGCCAGTTGTGTCACTTCCTGTTGGGTTTCTTGTGCGGTGGATTTCCATCGTGAATGCACAAAATTGCATAAGCATGTGGACAAATACAATTCTCTGGTTTGAGTCAGGCTTTTCTGATTCCCTTCATAGTAGCAGTGTTGTGAGTTCCTTTGGGATGGGAATGCTGACGCAAAATCACCACAACTCGTTCTAGAAATTTGATGTATGAAAAGTGAAGTATTTATGAACATTTGAACTAAAATGGGCAGAGCTAGTATTTGGGTAATGCTTGAGTATGTTTCACCTTCACCCATCACAAGGCTGAGACCTAGAGAATAAAACCTAGTGAGGGTTGACTGATCATACTTCTCTGTTATTGTGCTAATGTGTTTAGTTCTGCTTGAACGCTGTATCAGGATGGGAGGGATGTTAATCAAGCATACTTTCTAAAATATTAGGCCATGCCTTGAAAACTCTTAAATTGGTCTGATCAGTGAATTCAGCTTGTGTTTAAGCAGTGAATTGTAGTGAATCTTTTGTTGTTGTTTTTAATTCAAAATGTGCTGGATGAAGCTGATTGAGTACATTTTGGATCATATAGGCAACCATTATACCACAGTGTTGTTGAATTCTCAAATCTTATTGGTTATAAGTTNTTTCTATAACAGCTGCACTGACTGTGAATACAGTGCTTGGAGTAATGCAGATCACAGGTTTATTTTTAATGTGCATGTTCTAATACATTATCGTTCTATAGTAATAATGCATTCGCAGAGACTTATAGCAGTATAGCAGATGCTTCACATAATCTAAGACTTACGATGGAGTCTCCGGTGTCAGCACTCTAGGTTTGATGGAAGACTCTTCAGCACAGAGTAATTTGCACTTTTCACTTTCTTAGTTACATGACAGACTGTTCAAAAAAATTGAGCCTGGTGAGGGAACAACTGTTTATAGCTGCTATAGTGTAAGTGATAACAGGAACTAACTTGACTTGCCCATGTTCCACAACATTAAATGTATCTATAATTTGATAAAATGTATGACGTCATTCATTAATAAACAAAAAAGTAGTTGGCATAGTTGACAGATTGCTGTGGTATAAGAGGAATATAACACTGCAAGGTGTCCTGTTACTAGAAAATTCATTTCAGGGTGGTAATGGCCCTGCTCTGTGCATGAGATCACCCAGTTATGTTTTATTCTTTAATTAGTACATTTCTTGAGACTTTAATGTTTTGTGATGCCATCCATAGCATAATTTAGACCATTCACCATGTGCACTACTGAATGTTTTAATTCTCAGCTGATTTCCTAAAAATCAATTTAACCAAGCTGATTTATTAAAAATCCAAGCTTTATAAACACCATAGTTATAGCTTGCCTGTATTTTTCTGATTCCTAAAGAATTTTCTGGATAATAATACTTATTATTATGACAATACAGCCCTCCCTCTCTACAGTCTTTTAGTCCATCTGATCATGTGAAAGAATGAGGGAGTGGAAAACCTCATGACTGTGTTTGATCATCCGGATATAAAATGCCTTTGTTCTGCTGACAAAGAAAAGGATTATAGGAAACTTCTCTTTCAGTGCAGGCCTACATCCTGTCCTTTCAAATCATAATGGTCAGATTTGTAACAGTCCCCTTTGTCAGCCTCAGTGAAGGAGGTGTGGCCTCTGCACCTGTCAGTCTCAGTGAATGGGGTGTGACCTCTGTACCTGGAAGTCTCAGTAAAGGTGGTGTGGCCTTAGTGTCTGTTAGTCTCAATGAAGGGGGTGTGGCCTCTTCACCTGTCAGACTCAGTGAANTGAAGGAGATGTGGCCTCTGGCTATGGCTGTTAGTAGCATTGAAGGAGGCATGGCCTCTGATAGCCTGAGTGAGGAAGGTGTGGTCTTTGTACCTGTATCTGCCGTCTCTGGGAAGGGATGTGGCCTCTATCAGTCTCAGTGAGGAAGGTGTGGTGTCTGTCATTCTCAGTGAAAGAGGTGTAGCCTTTGCTAATCTCAATGAAGGAGGTGTAGCCTCTTGTCAGTTTCAGTGAAGGAGTCATGGCCTCTGTGCCTGTAATGTATCAAAATGAATCATTGGCTGTTTATGATTCAATATTGAGAATGATTCCTCTCAGAAAGAGAGATATAATACACAACCATATGATTCACCCTCTTTTATGTAATAATGAAGAACATAAAAATGTTGAACCTCTGCTATGTGTAACTTGTGCTTTTGCTGTCTGTTTGACTTTTAGCACCCATATATCTGTCCGGTCACCTATGCTTCTACTATCGAGTCCTCAGCAGTAGTAATCAGAATCTTTAATGAAAAAGGCACACTTAGGGATCATATTTGCAAGGTATGTGACATTATAATGTATATTACATTTCTTTATTGCTACCAAATTGTTTACAATCTTCACATGGTTTCGTTACAACTATGTCTACCAAGTTAAGCTTTGTTTTTAAGCTTGAATTAATACTTTAATGTCTTGTGTGCTGATATTTTAGGTAAAGCCAAAAGAAGCATTCCTGAAGAAGTATTGCAACCCCAAAAAGATCCAGGGTTTGGAGCTTCAGCAGATCAGGACATATGGGAGGCAGATTTTGGAGGTTTGGATTGATAACATTTTGGCTCATGATTTAATCAAGGGTAACTTCACTGTTTATTTACAGTCTACTACTAATAATACTTACCTATTTATTTAAAGTATAAACAGTCTTATCATGCATGTGGGTCAGTCTCAGCAAATCTTTTGGGCATGTCCAAGATTCACTTGTCTCTCATTCAGCAGATTGGTTGTGCCAGTGAATTCACTGAGTCCTGTTGGAGCTCATTTGGTCCAAATAACGATTTATTAACCATTTCCTTCATAATTCTTAATTGAAATGTTAGATAGCTAGTTTCGGTAAATGGTTGCCGCCATTATCTTTGACGAATTAAAAATCTTTCCAGTTCATTACATTCTGGAAAATAAGACAGCCACGCTGAGCAAAATTAGCAGAACAAAAAATGCTTAATAGCTGTTAACCCACCTTCCCTGCTTATTAGTTGTGTAGTGAAATAACTGGCAAAGATGCATTAGATGTGATTTTGTGTCATTCTCCCATCCTCAGCCATTGGTTCTATTAAGCCAACTTGTCCTGACACCTAGATGATGCAGGGGGAATTCTAACTATCAAGTTGTATTTGAAGCTATACCAGATATGGTCTTAAACCTAAAGGTTTATTTGTTTTTTTCCCTCTGGGGAAACCCTTACATTTTGTACAGGGAAATCCTACAACGTATGGTTTCCTTTCAGAAAGTGGAACCATTTTAGAAAGATGGAACTGTTAATAGTTCAAAGACTGCTTGAGAGTTTACTATAGGCCAAACTGAAAAAAATGTTGTTGATAGTGTCCAACCAAATGTGTTATGGGTATATTTTGACACCATCGTTTTTCCAAAACAGCAAGTTAGATCCTGATAAGACAAAACAAAACAAAAACAAACAAACAAAAAAAAAACCAGTAAGTATGGAAAAGGCAAATATAAAGTAAGAATTTTCTTTGGGGCATCATAAAAATAATAACAATGAATGGTTATTTGTAATGGACTGAGTGAGAATAATGCTGTCTACACAGTTATTTTCTGTTATTCCTGTAATGAAATGCAACTCTTTGTTGGTATATTTTTCCCTCATGTTTGATTATCTCCCTTCTTTATCTTGATTCAGGCCCTGAAATTCCTCCATGATAAGGGTTTCCCATACGGGCATCTCCACGCCTCAAATGTTCTAATTGAGGACAACGCATGCAAACTGCTGGACATAGAAAACTCCGTCCTGGGACTTCCCTCTTACTACCGGCCTTATGTGACCCAGTTCAGGAAAATTAACGTAAGAACTTGATTGCAGTTACACAAAGATAACATTGATGACCAAAAGAAAATTTTGTATTTTAGTGTATTTCTCAATGTTCTGGGTAATGTTACTTTGTTAAAATATAATACATACTCATGTTCGTATGTCCTGATGAACTTTATACTGTGTATTGCAATATTTAGTATGTAAAATATTGCTATAATGGGCTAGGCTGCTTAAGTAGGAAGCTTTCTTTGACAGCATGTGTCTTCTTAGAATTTAGAAAGGAGGAGCTGTTTTATAGGCCTCCTTATTTTAGACAAATTTGAAGGAGCATTAGGTATAAACCTTCTATTTAAAAACTGTCATACTGGCTGGGAAATAATTTTATGGCAATATAGTCTTTTCTACAGTATTGTAAAATCTTATGATAAATAAATCAGCCTCTAATACATAATATTTACAGTGAGTAACTGCATAGAGCTTTCCCACTACCGCAATACTCGAGCAAGTGCCTTGTCTAAAATCATTCATTTCTTTTACATGATAAGAAAAAACAGTTCTGTCATCAAAATATTATGGTTTGGAAACAAGGAACAGGTGATGTCAGCTCTTAGGGGTAGGGTCAGTTAGCTGACAACAAATCAAGTTATTTATATGATCACCTTAAACAGTGCAAATACTTTTTTAACAAATACAGTCCAATCGGTCACATGATTTTCAGTTGCGGTCACCATATTTGGGACCAAATTTCTGGCTGTTAGCTCTTCTCATTTGGGCGAAAAGGCTGACCACTTCATAAAACATTTGCTTGTTGGTTTCCCAAGTGGCCCAGCTGTCTGATGTTTTATTCTGTAGTTACGAGATAAAGTTTGAACACTTACATCAGCACTACCCAGTGAAAAAAACACTTTTATTACTGTACTTCAGTATTTTGAAGTATTTTAATGCAATATACTGTGCAATCCCCTTTTTCTAACCTGTATATTATATTTGTGTTTATTATGCAGACCACAGAGAGCATTGATGTCTACTCGTTTGGTCACTTGTTGTATGAAATGACGTATGGCAGGCCTCCCGATGCTGTTCCTGTGGATCAGTATCCCTCTGTGCCCTACACTTCAGTCGGTCAGTTAGGAAAAAAAATCTGTTCACTCACATGTTTTTTTTAAATAACTTTTTTAGTTTAAGTCAATAACTAAACACTTGTACTGTAAGTGTGGTGATGACCTGTCTGAATTTCTCTCAGTCTCGGTCCTGCAGTCCATCCTGTCCACCGAAGCATGTAAAACAGGGATGCCCACAGTTCCTCAACTCTTACAGACGCCGTAAGTAGCAATCCATTGTTCTGCCACTGTTGTTTAATTGTCACTGAAAAAAATGACAAATGTGTAATTTTTTTGCCCTCAGACTATTCAGTGATGTGCTCCTTTTCAACACAGAGAAAGCTCAGTTTAAGGTAATTGTACTTTTTAACACGCACACTGTAAAGAGTATATACTTGAATGTTATTTAGACCACGCTGCTGTTCAACTCTCTAATCTGATTAGTCAGAAAGTGTTAATTAAATTTAATTAAATTAATTAAATTTCTGTCACAGCAGCTGCAAGGAAAATCACAGGTTTTTGTTATTTAGCTTGTTCGAATACATTTTCACTTCTATAGTAACACTTTATTCACATGGACTTGTATGGTGCATGTTCCACATATCCAAAGGCTGTTAATAAACAGATTTTTTTTTTAAAAAACAATTTTTTTTGTTGTTATTGTGTTGTTGCTGTCACTTTTGTGGAAGGACTCTCCAGTGTCAGCACTTTGTATGTTTTTTGACATAGGAGAGTCTTTAGGACAGAGAACTTTGCGTGTTACTTGGTAACATGACAAGTTAAAAAAAAAATAAATTTCAACAGAGAAAAAAGAGAGGCTGGTGAGAGAACAATTTTTTATAGTTTACATTTACATTTATGGCATTTGGCAGACGCCCTTATCCAGAGTGACTTACAATTGTCTCATTTACACAACTGAGCAGTTGAGGGTTAAGGGCCTTGCTCGAGGGCCCAGCAGTGGCAGCTTGGCGGTGCTGGGACTTGAACTCATGACCTTACGATCAGGAGTCCACTGTCTTAACCACTGAGCTACCACTTCCCATAGTTGCTGTAACACAAGTGAAATGCTATTCAGAATTTACCTGTATTTTCAGTACAGCAGAGACACTGACTTTAGAACACACAAATAATTTCTATTTAAGTAATGTCCATGTAAATGTATGTAAGCATATTAAGGATTTGCAATATATTATAATTGTATCAGTTTTCCATGGTGTGTAGTGGTGTAATCTTATTTATGTCTTATTCATGGCCTTTGTTGATAACAGTGCCTTACATTAACCAGATTATAGTTGTTTAAACACAGTTATTTGATCAGAAACCCTAATCCAGTGTCTTGAGTGTGAGAATCAGGTGATTCTCATTAAGGCTGCAGCATAACTCCAGTTTTATGCGAGGCAAGTGAAGAGGCAGTTAGCTGTACACTGGCACTGCAGACATTACTATATATATGTGTATGTATATGTGTGTATATATATATATATATATATATATTATATTATTATATTATTATATATATTATGAATTGGTCAGTTTCAGAAGTACAGAGCTAAGCATAATGGGAGAACAAATAAAAGCTTGGTTAGATAGAAATCCAAATGTTCTCCAAAACACAGCTAAAATAGAAATATTGATGCTGGAAGTCTGCTCATGATGACGGTGCTGATTTCATTCTAGAGTTTAAAGGTAAATTTGGGAAACCCCTTAACATATGATTCACATTTAAGTACAATAACATTACAGCCAAAATAAGACATACTAAGACATGGTGCTCAGAAGTTAATTCTTTCAGAACCTCGAGATTGGAACACCTTGCTTTGTCTACATAAAAGCTAACAAATTAATTATAATTGTACATTATTATCATATAATGTTTTTCATCCCTAAAATATAGACCACTTCCAAATTGAAAGAGGCCTTGAAATTGTCCAAAGAGTGTTTGGAAAAACGTCTCCAAGAGGAACAGAGAGCGGTTTGTTCATTATGAGCTTTTAATTTTGCATGATGTGCATAACAGATAATTACATATAATTGATTTGCTATGTCTTATTAGTGCTAACCAGAGAACTGGCGCTGGTGGTTTTCTCTGTGCAGGTTCAGCAGCACAGGAGGTTGACCCGGGCACAGTCCCACCATGGTTCTGAGGAGGAGAAAAGGAAGAGGAAGATCCTTGCCAGAAAGGTATGCACACATTCAAACAGCTCACAGAAAGCGTTCAGTTAAGAAATATGGATGATGAATGGAAATGTATATACACTGCAAATAAACTGCTTTTTTGCTGCCCTCAGAAATCCAGACATTCTGCTTATGAAAATGAGGAGGACATTTCTGTCAAATACAACAACAACTCTGGTAAGTCAATTACACAGTCTTTTATTTAGTTAATTGCTTCATTTAATAATTATGGGTTTTTTATGGATTTTTTTTATTTAATGCCTTCACCAGTGTTTCAAATGGTGTGCATATATACATATACATACATACATACACACACACAGACGTTAATTTGAATTTCTGGTGTTTCTCCTGCTTTCTCCTGCATACAGTATATTGCTGGAGGATCTGTAGTAATTATGAATGATTCACACAGGATAAGAGATGGCTCTATAAATTAATAGAGAATCGTCTTGAGATTGCAAGTTCAATTCCCAGTGAGCACAGTTGACCCTGCTCTCTGGGTGGAAGAGATGATATGAAGCCGACCAGTCACAGCCATCTGTAAGCTCATGTATATGGACGAGGGCTGTTAGCTCTTTCCTCTGAGTGTGTTCAGCTGCACTGTGATGTGGTGTGTACAGCAGTTTGAAAAGATGCAGTGGCTAGTTTCACAAGTTGTGGAGGAAGCATGTGTTTCCATGTGTACTATGTAGCACCTCTTATCTTTAAAGCAAAATGTATGACCTTTATTACAA
Organism: Pangasius macronema; assembly: GCA_037577455.1. Lineage (NCBI taxonomy): Eukaryota > Metazoa > Chordata > Actinopteri > Siluriformes > Pangasiidae > Pangasius > Pangasius macronema. The sequence goes on along the minus strand of CM074964.1, from coordinate 12,210,152 downwards.
CTGCTTGTTGTAAGCCTTGTGGAAGTACTGGTTGTGCTTGAGCACTAGTATATTACCGCACATTACATGTAGGCTATATCTGTGCTGGGAACTCAATAACCTACCTAAAGCCCCAAAAACCATTGCATCTTTGACAAGTCATTTCATGCTTCTTGGAAGTGTCTCCATACTTCCGACAAAGCTCAAAGAACAATGTGTCAATTTGGATATGATATATTATTACCTGTGGTTATTTCTACAAGTAGGGTTTATTTCTATAGTAGGTACAAGATGGCATAACCTTTCCAGACACAGAAACATGATTCAGACAGTAATTCCCAGGTATATACTGGTAATAATTCCCATTTGAATAGGGCATTGGTTGAACCAACCAAATCTGATATCAAATGATCATATGATCTACCAACCAAACTGGTTGCAAATCTGTTGCAAACAGCTTGTAGAGCTTAGCATTTGTAAAAACATGGTTTCTGAATGGAAGTGACATTCAGATCAAGTGTTGAAATGTTTTACCTGTGTGTGTCCATTTTCCAGGTTCAGGAGCAAGTTCCCCACCTACTTGTCCTTCTTCTCCCACACCTCCACCTGCACCAGGTAGTCACAGTTTTATAAATTCTTATATGTCTGAACATACACTCTTCATACTCACTGGTTGTTAGTAAGTGAAATTATCTGGAAGCCACACATTAGGTACTATATTTTCCAGACAGTAAGTCTCTCCAGAGTATAAGACACCTGTAAACAGTCACTTCAGAGATCCCAGGTTAGTTAACCCAGTTTGGTGTTTAGTGCCATAGTTCAGAGCTGTTTTGTTACCTGAGCTGAAAATGTAATATAGAGAATCTCTACATTGCAATAGAGGGAATCTATATGACACAATGTTTATTTATATTAGTGTTACAGTAAATCTTTCTTTTGCACCTTGAGCTGCAAACTAACATATTTGCTGGAGTAGTTGCTGAATTTGCTTACCGTAAAAACTCTAACAAATTGGCGTACTGAAAATATCTACAATCAGCTAACATGTATAAGTTGCAGCAGCCACTAGAGGGCACAAAAACCTTTTGTAGTCCAGAAAATATGGCAGTTAGAAAAAGAGTAGGTTTCTACCAGATTAGAGCTCTTTGTGTTTACTGAAATTGTATTAGTTCGGAATTTCTCCTTCTCGTTGTCAAACACAGTCTTAGTAAAACAAATCTAGACTCTTTTTAAACACACCATACACATCAAATACGTTGTGTATTTTAATACTTCTTTTAATACGTATGAAAATGAAGAGTAACATGTATCTGCCTCTTTTTTCCCTCCTGTGCTGTCTTCAAAGTAGAGCATGCACCATATTGAACATGTTTGGGGTAAAGTAATCCAATACTAAATTATTTCTGTTATAAAGTTGCAGTATGTCCTTCCTCAGTAGTAAATAAGGAAGAAAATAATGGCATATGGCATACTTATAGTAAATGTTGCTATCCATAACCTGAGGTGGTGTTTACACTCCTGATCAAAAT
>CM074964.1:12180361-12190571 GCA_037577455.1 Pangasius macronema | reverse complement strand
ATCAGATAGATTTTTCTTTTTTTTTTTTATCTCTCTATTTATATATATTTATATATATATATATATATATATATATATATATATATACAACCTTATTAAGTCGATCACTCCGCCATATTAACATGTGACATAGTAAGGAGGAGCTCGAGCTCAAACAGGCCACGTCTTAAATATACATTCAGGTCACTACATACAGGGTACATGAACATTATTCCATATCCTACGAAGCACACTTGGAGTAGGGAGCCATTTAGGATTCAGCCTTAGCCTTTAAATCGACTGTGACAGAAAAATCGCGGGGTCGAGCTTCGCTATAAAAGAGGGTAGCGGTTTGGATCGTTTTGGTTCTTTTGTGCGTGAAATCGTTTTGTCACATGATTCGTTTTGCGCGCGCACACACATGCGCGCATGCGGGATGACCGCGATGCTCTTCCTGTTGTGCAGGTTGCGCCTGTGAGTGACGGTTGTAGGTGTGTTTATGTTGCGTTCTGTGTACTAGTTCTGTGTACTAGTTCACCATCTAGTACACGTCCTGAACACTAGCGAGTGTGTCAAGCTAACAGCACTGGAACGGCTATATAGCTCCAGTATAATTAGTAAATATTAATTACTGATTAATTTACAGAGTTTTAGCAATGAATTGTACAGTTGGGCTGATAGCTGAGATTTCTACTGTTTCTACTTTGTTTTTTTCAAAACCAACATGAATGAGTCACTAATATGATCTCCTGGTGGCTGATGCATGTATACAAGAGGTCCTCACTTCACTTACTGGATTAGATCCCCTATGTTGTGGATGTAGTAGCACGCATGCACAATAGTAGGTTTTGAAGCCTCGGGAACATTTAATCATGCATGCGCAAATTTATTTTGACAGGAAAGTGGGAGAAAACTGATGGATTGATCGACGGCAGAGACAGAATGTCAGTTAGGGTTAGCGTTAGGACATCCAGTACGTAGTGGATCTAATCCAACACATCATCGCGGTACAGGCTGAAGTGAGGACAGACTCCACGTACACGCCAATGTATATCCTGTCATTCCAGTGTTTACTTTGGTGCACTCTGGGACTGAGCTAATTTGTGGTGGCTAACAGCAAAGCGAGACTTAGTGCCAGATTATCTAAATGCACAAACACAGTATTGATACAGTGTATACTTTAGCTCAGACAACACTGGTCTGGAGAACCCACCTGTCCTACATATTTCAGTGTTTTCCCTGCTCCTAAAACACCTGCTTTAACTGATCTGGGCTAAATTTCCCAAAAGGATTACAGCACATCAAAGTGCTCTCTCTCCCAGTAAAGATGATCTGAACTTTGCGATGCTTTTGAGAAACTTGGCCCAGTTAATTAACAGCCCTTCCTGAATTCAAGTGAGTGGGCTACAGTAGAGAAAAAAAGACTAAAATGTGCAGGACAGGGGTACTCTGGGACCAGTTTTGGGAGACTGTGCTATAGCCTTTGCTCCAGTAAATGTTTTTCAGTATTTGGTTTAGAACCAACTGTTGTTTGTAGTATACAGTATTAGAGATTTCTATTTGTATTTTCGATCTAAAGTGTGGCTTAATGCAGAGCTTGAATAGATTGATTGTTTATTCAAAAAATCAAGTGTATATAATATGACAGCATATAAAATGCAGTACAGTTTAGGGTAAACACATAGACTATGAACCTGATAGCTAGTTATAATGTTATAATGTTATAGCCTAATATATTGACATAGAGTAAATAAATGTTTAATATTTACTCCTCACATCTTTTACTGCACAGCCCTAAACTAAATGATATGAAAGGTGATTGTGGAACTTTACACTATAAACTTGGGCAGGAGTTCTGGGTAGCTTCTGCTTTGCACTCAGAGGCAATTCGAGGGACTATGGTGCCCCAGGCAGGAACATATTGTGGGGCATAAATTGGGGCATCCTTACTGACAATGTAAATGACCTATCAATTATCTGTGTATCAGAATGATTTTGCCTGTCCATTTAAGCCACCAAAAGGCAGCAAATATGATGAATTATGGTTCCCCTGGGCTGAAGGATTGCCTGATTTGAGAGGTTGACAGTGCCACAATTGAAGGAGAGATAAAAACCCAATTTCTGAGAGAGATCTGTGTGTTAGATGTAATCTCCTGGGTAAGAAAAGGGGGCTAATGAAGTGATGTTGAGGACAAAACAGGAGTAGACTTGGACATGAAAGGATGAAGCATTACTTTTATACTTCTAAGAAAACCTTTCTCTCACAGAGCTGGGAGCATGAAACCTTGGGAGAGATTGAGGCTCAGCAGGGGGGAGCCCATCCTCCTCTAGCTGGCATTGGAAACTGGGAACAATTTAGTGAGGATGAAAATTCTACTTTTGGCTGGGATCAGTAGAGCTTTAACAGTTCTGTAACAGTTCCTTTGAGTGTGGATGTTTGTGGATGGAGTGAGGAATGAGGATGCAGGAGGCAGGGGATGCAAACAGCAGCGGAGCTGTTCATTTTATTAATGGTCACTTTTCAGCTTTATGCTTTTCAGAGCTCTTAAGCACACACACACACAAATAAACTAAACAAGCCTCCTGCTGTTTAGCTTAATTTCAGCTTTGGTCAGAGCAGATATGGCCAGCTCAGACATCCTTGGCATTGGCACCCTGCTGAGAAGGAAAATAAGCACATAAATAGGCTGCTGTAAACCATACACAGGTATAGACAATCACTTGTTACCTGCTTATTCTCCACAACACAGCCAGCCCTCCACCACACCCCCACAGTGGGTAAAGAGGAAGCTTGATCATGCTGGTTGGTCAACTGCCCTTATGGTGGGCTTCAGGATGGTATGAGTAGGTCCTGAATGAGATCAATAACCTGCAGACTTGAGGGTTGCTATAGTACCAGGATGTAGACTATAGGAGTGGAGTATGCCTGACTTCTTTGAATTTGGGATCTGATAGAGCAAGATTGCAGTGGCTTGCAGTACAGGATGTGACAGCTGGCAGAGCAATCAGATGTGAGAGATTGGGATGAACAGGAGGAGGGGATTCGCATGAATAAGGGAGAGAGTTGGGATGAATGAAAAGGAATGGGATGTGTGAGAGAGGGGTTGAAATGAATGAGAGAGGCTTGGTATGAATGGAGGAGGGAAATGGGAGGAATAAAGAAGTTGGGATATATGAAGAGACTTTGGGTTGACAGTTACGGATTGGCCTGAATGAGAGAAGGGGTTGGGGTGAGTGAAGAGGGATGGGATGAGTGAGGATGGGTTTGGGATGAATAGGAGAGACTGGGATGATGTGGATATACAAATGTTCAGGAAAAGAAGTTGCAATCCTAGGGAGTGAGAGAAGGGATGCTATCACTGCTCCCTCATGGACGTCATATAGTGTTGTTTACCTTTTATGATGTTGAGGTAGAGCAAATACTTCGTGTAGAAGTTTTAAGGGGGATTCCACTGTCTTTTAAAACTTTTTTAACCACATTAATTTACATTTAGTCATGTAGTCAAATGTGTGTCTTGTTAGCTGGATTAAATTCTGATTGCCATATCTTATAAAATATTAAAATCAGCTCATATCACTGACCATCAGCTTCATGTGTTGTGGCTTGTTTTATGCAAAAGATGGTCACCGCATCACAACTCACGATTTCCTTGAACTCAGAGCTAGGTGGCAGATGCAATTGGAAGCAGAAGTCCATTTTTATATAGGGTTCATCTCTATTTGGATATAACCCTGATCCTCAAGATCACTCCAGGAATTGGTCTGAGAAGTTTGTTTTTGAATGACCACGATTTGTGAAATATTGAGAGGCAACATCCTGTGATATTCAGGAGCAATATATAGATTTACAATTGGCTGTGCTCTTTAGGGGCACTATACTGAATAACAATTAACATTCTACTCAAGAGCTCTAGATAAAATAGCAAAAGCCATGCACTTAACTGAAAACAACAACCCTACACTGAATTAGCATTTACGTGTGCTTTTCAGAGGCAGTGAAATTATGTCTAGAAAATTCATTTTGCATTGATGTCCAACCCTGATGTTGCTCATATTAAAAATACAGTTTAAACTGGAAATTATTTATACAGGTTTGTACAGGTAGTTATGTTGATTTATTATGGTCAATTAATGCCTAATTGTGGGTGCCTTATTACTGAATTCCAAATAATCCCAAATGTTTATGCCAGCAAAATTAGTGGCTTTCTTTGTTTTGGGTCCTTTTGCCATAGTGAATGATACCTTTTTCCATTCTGTGATGTCCTTCTTCCAGCCCATGTAACATAACATTATCTATGTCAGAAATGCTCTTCACAGTTCTGCCAATGAGTCTTCCTAATCTTAAACCTGGATGATCTGGTTTTATGCTACATTTGTTTAGGTGTGCAGCCCTTGCTTAAATGATACAGAGATGTCAGAGAAATCATCCCAGTCCAATGCCATATGTCCATTAGCCTTGTGCTCCAGATCACCATATTGCCTCAGCAGATGGGGAATGAGCATGTGTTTCAAATTCAAGCCAGTCATTTCATCTGGGAAATTGAAAAATTGCAGAGATGTGATATGTCCTACTTCCTCCTGGTGGTGAGTGCAAAAACTCAACTGAATTTAGTCAAATTATTCCAAATCTATACACACTGAGGATTTTATGATGGCTTGTTTATACTGTCTGTCTGAGTAGCTATCAGTATAGCTGAACCTTTTCAGTGTCAACATTTGCTATTCATATTTACAGTTAACAATGTATAATAAATGAAAAAGGCAAACTGAAACTTAATGTTCAGTGTTGATAAAGGGCTAGATATATACATTATTACACATACTGTATATTATAAAAATGGCTTAGAGTCAATGAAAATTAAACTATTAATCTCAGTCATGTATATAACAATTAATCAATTAATTATGACAGGTCAAATATAAAACTGTGATTTGCCTTGCAGCAAAGCTATGGACAGAGCTGCTGTTACAGGAAATTAATCAACACCTTCAGAACAACCAGAATCGATAATTCACTGGTATAAACAAATTAAACATAGCTGTTCAGGGACTACCACATATCTTTTGTGTGTCGAGGCCTTAAGAACTGTCAACACGTTATAATGGGGTGCAGTATAATACAATACATGGTTCAGTGTTTTAGGTCAGTTGTAATCAAAAAAGTGTTTGCTTTGAGGAGTGAGAGACCACACCCACTTTACTGAGCCTGACATACTAGTGCACTAACAGGAACTCATGATTTGGTGCATATAGGTTACCAATATAGGCACATAGACTTTCATTCACTTTAATTTTAAAAAATGCTAATAACTGCCATCTACTTGTACTTCTTGTCATATTTCATGATCACTTGCTGAATTTCTACATTTCTCAGTTTTGGATTATACTGAACACTCAACACCACCACCGTTTCCTATTCTTTGTCACAGATGTTCACATCAAAGGGCAAGTCCACAGTGAGTCTGTTTATTTGCTCATTTGGAAAGGAACCGAGAAGTGCTGGAAATGGAGAATGGAGGCTTGGGATAAATGGTTGGTTTGGAAAACCGCACATAATTAATAATCACATCTGTTATTTCCTTTATGGCAAACAGAACTTTATATTATAAGCTTGTTTTGCTTCCTTTGTGTACCAATAGCTTGCAGCATATATATGTAGGTGGACTTGATGTTTGCTCGAAGCAAAGCAAAAATAGCACAGCACAGCTATTTTTATCAGTGTTGTTGTTTCATAAATAGTACTATGAATCACCATTTTCACTGGCTTACAATCAACTACAGAATTATTTCTGCCTATTTGCTTGTAAGGAAGCATTCTACAAGAAAATGGGCAAAACTTTTTGTATAAACTAAATACACAATGGTATGACATTTTCCACTCCAGCAATTGGTGAAACAGAAACAAAACAAAAATATTATAAGTGCATTTTATCATAGTAATGATAGTATTTTATAACCTTTCCTACAACAAAAATATTATCTTAAAAAAAGTCTGGAGCCCATGGACATCACCAAGTTTCCACTGAGTTTCCTCCCTGGAGATGCTTTGCCAAGCCTTCACTGCAGCCAACTATATAATCTTTTTATTATGTTAATGACAGCATTTTATTAAAAAAAAAAAAAAAAAGCAGCAAGAAAAAAATGTGGAGAAAAGCCTTATCTAAGCCCCTAATATACTGGCTAGTTTTGTGCATTTCAATTGTTAAACACATAATTAAAAATGTATTGTAGTGTGGTGATGTAGCATGTGCCCTGATCAAGTTCAGGGTCCAATCCCAACTTCCAGTTATACATTTGTCCAGTTGTACATGTTCTCTGATACTCTGTTTTTCTCTCAAATATATTCTGGTAAGTGGACTAGCTACTCTAAATTGCCACTAGATGTGAATGAGTGTATTTGTGAGTGGTGCCCTGTAATACACTGGCATCCCATCCAGGCGATCCAAGAAAAAGTGGTTACTGAAAATGTTTGAATGTATGTATTGTATTGCTTTGCCAAAATCCAATACAATTAATAATCATATATAATAACTAAATAACAATAACTCAATAGAAGTCTAAGTAGTAATGCTAGAGAGTAAATGAATTAGGCAAAGTCAGTTACTCTTGAAACTTTTAAAGCAACTTTTACATAGATACACATGCATGAGATGTTCATACAATATTTAATTGGGTGTTATTGCAGAGAAGTGTGGCACACCTTGTCATTTTTGTAATACCTGTCTTTTTTTTTTGTGATAATAATATGGTCACATTACATCCATAGACAAGTATGTATTTCTATGGATTGTACCTGTGTCATTAAATAAAGACAAGGATAGGCTTCATCAGACCTGTTAGCTATCATCTTCTTTAAATGGCTTGGTCTGGAACAACACAGATTCTTCAGATTTTAGTGTTGTTTAAACAAGCTTTATGAACAACAGCACAGTGGAGCAGGTAACGTTGCCATCCTCACAGATCCAGATCCGAGCTCTCTGGTTCCCTCCTACTTCCCAAAAACTTCCTGCAGTGGACTGGTGTCCCATCTAGAGTGATTCCTACTTTGCACCTAGTGTTTTGGGTATACATGTCCCTGACCAGGACTCTGACCAGGATAAATTAATTACTGAATTAATGAGTTTTATAATGTTTATGAATTACTAACAGGAGATCTGATAAAGCACCTCAGATGAGGGGAGAGAGACTGAGACTTCAAGATTATAACTTCAGTCACCTTGACATACTATTGCTAGACATAGGACAGTAAAAACCCACTGACTGTGTCCTTTTGTCAGCATCATTTTAGTTACTGATACCTGTAACTTTTTTTGTAGATGACAGATCCAGTAACCCTAAACGTTGGTGGTCATTTATACACCCACTCTTTCTCTACTCTTCAGCATTAACCAGAGTCCATGTTGGGTGCCATGTTTCGCAGTGATTTTCCCACAGCACTGGATGCCCAGGGAAACTTCTTCATAGACCATGATGGCCCACTGTTCCATTACATCCTGAATTTTCTGAGGACTTCAGAACTGATTCTGCCACTTGACTTCAAAGAGACAGAGCTTCTGCGCAAAGAAGCGATCAGATAGAGCCTCTAATCCAGTGTTTAAGTGACACGAAACCACTCTATCCACAGGACACCTTTGAGCAGGTGGTGGAACTTTGCAGCATTTGGAAGTTGTCTAAGTACTCAAATTCGGTAGCTGTCATTATTACCCAAGTCACCATCACCACCAAAGTCCACACTTTGCTGGAGGGAATCTCCAACAACTTTACACGCTGGAAAAAACACATGATGGACACCTACCATTTTCAGCTATCTTTCACCTTTGGACCTTGTGACTACCAGCAGGAGGTGGCACTTAGGGTGCACCTTGTGGAGTACATCTCTAAGCATGGTTTCACCATCAGGAATGAACGTGTGCATCACATGAGCGGGCCAATGAGAACACTGTAGAGCACCACTGGACTTTCTGCAGGTTGGCACGCAAACTTGAGGAATGATAACTGTTGCTGAGATGGTCTAGAGCAGTGGTTCTCAAAATAGGGTCATGGGATTTTTTTCACAACCTGCCACAAAGTTATTATATCTATTATTGAGTTCTCATTGTTATTGGCCTCATTATCAAGTGGCAGTCATGGGCTAATGGTTAGAGAGTCGAACTTGTAACCTGAAGGTGAATCCAAAGGTCGTCGGTTCGAGTCTCAGGTCCAGCAGGGATTGTAGGTGGGGGGAGTGAATGACGAGCGCTCTCTTCCACCGTCAATACCACAACTGAGGTGAGACCCTTGAGCAAGGCACCAAACCCCCAATTGTTCCCCAGGCAAAAAAGGCTGCCCACTGCTCCGGGTGTGTGTTCATGGTCTGTGTGTGTGCACTTGGATGGGTTAAATGCAGAGCACACGTCACTTCACTTCACTTCAACTGGTCACTTGAACTGATTGGTTTAATCCAAACCTCAATAAAGAATAATAATAATGTGAATCTACTGACAATTTTAATAAAAAGGTGTTCTATCAGTGGAATAAAATGTTCTGTGGCTCCAATAAATAGGCAAAATATTCTTGAAAATATGGAGTCTAATATTTGAATAGTTGGATTATGTGTGTGTAGTGGGTATGTGGAATTTATTTTACAGATAAAGGGGTCTACAGAAAGGTTAGAGAACCCCTGATCCAGAGTGTTGCCCATAAATACTAGACTTACCATTAACATTTCCAGTTTTGCATGCTGTATTGTTGCATCCCTTCATTCATCCATTTTGTGGTGACCCATTTGTGCTGATCAATAATTAACTAACAAATCAACTGACAAGTTAATAATTAATAATTGTAGTAATCAAATTGGAAATGCACAAATTGCTGGATAAATTGATGAAGAATTCTGACCTTAAGTTAGTTAATAAAGTCTATTTGTTTTCATTTCTGACTGCTCATACCTCACAAACTCCCACCAGTCTGGGCATTCAAGTCAAGTCAATAGAGTTTACTGTCATTCAACCATATACAGCCAGTTAGTACATAGTGAAATGAAGCAACGTTTCTCCAGGACCAAGGTGCTACATAAGACAAACACAAAACAACACAGAACTACAAGGGACTACATAAATTTACATAAATGCACAAGTGCAAACATAACAGTACAATGACCACATGTGAATCCTTCACTTCTCTGAGCGAAGACAAGTCTGAGATTTTCAGAATTTTTTTTTTAAGGTTAACCACACTGGCTTACTCTGTGTGATAACAATCTAGCAGATGACATTATGTGTAATGAGAAGAACTTTACACAGCTTCTGTTACAACCTGTGACATGACTGATAGCAGTTTGGGTCCTGTCCTGTAGCTGAATATAAACAGAAGATAAAACAATACAGAAGTAAAACAAAAATGAAAGAATTATTTACAGATCATTCCATTATAATTCAGGATAAGATCATCCAAGACAAGTTTGGTGTCCAAAGTTTGTACTGTACAAGGCCAGTGTAAATAACAAGTAAGGGAAGCTTATAGCTGCCAGTTTAGCATTGTCTAAAACATCACCAAACTGCCTCAACACATTGTTTGTCTTATTAATACAATTTGTTCTATTTTGTACATAAAAATTGTTTAAAAATAAAAACTACTTTATTTTTTTTTTCAAAATTAAATTTAAATTATTTTCTTAATTTGCATAATTTTGGTTCATTTGGCTCATTATTATTAGTGGTTTTGGTGTGTGTTGATTTGTTGCTTTATACTGAATATTATTCTAGCAGACTGCATATTAATTTAAGTTAAGTATCCTGTGGCACAAATAGGCCCCTATATATTTTAGGAACAATAAGGACTATTACCAAGTAGTGGGCCTTAGCCAGTATAAAATTTTCTTTTTTATTTAGTTTTTTAGTCTTTTAGAGATTTTTTTATGCTCTCCTTAAAGACAAGTCTTATGAAAAAGTGTGACATGATAGTTAATAATTGTGATAGTTAAACAATTAATAATTGCAATTAAAGTTAAAGTACTCTTCCAAAATGATATATAGTTAGGTCAATAGTTGTATTTATAGTTGTATATATATTTTATTTTTATGCCCGTTTTGTCATGTCAACATCGGAATTGTCATCAAAATCAAACTCCCATGCAGCACCGCGGCCTACAAATATAGTTGCCTACAACCCCTGGAAAAAATTATGGAATCACCACACTTAGAGGAAGTTCACCCAGCCTTTTTACTTTATAGCAAACAAACAAATCACAGAT
>CM074964.1:12157336-12174609 GCA_037577455.1 Pangasius macronema | reverse complement strand
TTGCTCAAGGGCCCAGCAGTGGCAGCTTGGCGGTGCTGGGGATCGAACTCGTGACTCGTGACTGGGGATTGAACTCGAACTCCCAATGTCCTAACCACTGAGCTACCACTGCCCTCAGGATGGGAATAACCCTTGCTCTCTTGAATGAGGTTGGTATATGACCAGCTGTTATGGACCCGTTGACGATAGTGGTGATGAAGGGAAGGAGGTCTTTGGATCCAATGGGCAGGTGTTAGGATTGCAGGATAAGATGATTTGCAGGATTTCCTCTGTTGTTAGTTTAGAAAACTTTGTCAACGAGTTAGAAGGAGAGTCCTCAGTGTGCAGTGTAGGAGTAGAAGTGAATGTCTGGCAGATTTTTCCAATCTTCTCATCATAAAAAGTGGCAAAGTTTTCAGCAGTCAGGGAGGATGGAGCAGGAGGATCTGGTGGGTAGAGTAGTGAAGAAAAGATGTTGTGGAGCTTACAAGGATCTTGTGCAGAGGATTCCAGATTTTCTTTGTATAAGACAGTCTTATCAGAAGTCACTTCAGATGATAATTTGGACAGGAGAGCACGGTAAGAGACAAGATCTGTGTTGAGTTGCGATTTCTTCCACTTCCTCTATGCTGTTCTTAATTCTCTCCGATTACTGCGTAACACATCTGATAGCCAAGGAGCTGGGTTGGAAATCTTCCTGGGTTTAGAGGATAGAGGACAGAGGAGGTCCATGGATGAGGAAAGTGAGGAGAGGAAAGTGTCAGTGGCTAGCTCCAATGGTAGGGAGGAAAAGGAGTCAGGGACAGGAAGGGATGATAGGGTGCAGGAAGCTAAGGAGGAAGGGGAGATAGAGTGGAGGTTTTTACGAGAACGATGTTTTTTTTTTATTCTCAGTAACAAAGCAAGGATTAAAATCATACTTGCACAATGGTGAAAATCATAAACACAATGTACAAACATGGCCAGGAACTTGAATGATCAGGAAATGTTAGAAGGGACTTGTGGTGTTAGTGTAGCTTGAAGCTGTCTAGGGGTTGTCTGTCAATATAAATTATCACAATGAAAAATTAAATGCATTTTAGAGACATTGTGTTAGAATTTTTTTCTATTAAATTTAGTGCCGAAGCTCAAAATAAACCAAATTACCAGAGCTCCTCTCATTTTAGTCATTTGTTTAAGCTTGTGTCCATATTTCCCAGTTCCTTAGCAACAGTGTTTTCACAGTGTTAACATTGTTAACATTTCACAGCATTAACATTCCTCCTTTGCAATGATGCACACAAACAATTAATACTTAATTGCTTGGTTCCAATTTTCCAAGAGTTTATTTTGGAAGAACAAATTTTTATATTCACACTTCATGGCTTCAATTCCACATGAGCCTAACGATTTTCCTGTTGTCAATTTGTAAATCTCTCACTAAGATTTTCAGAGATCTGTCTTCAAGATTAGAGATTAGAACAAAGTCTAGTCACTGATGCTGCATTCATGGTGCCGTATAAGTGGTAATTTGCAAGTTGTCATAACGTCATTTCCCACCTCAGCTAATTTGATGTGCAAAGTGGAAAAAAACATGGATGCTTTGATGAAAGCATGTCTTTTGTTTGCTCATAAAAAAAATTGTATAGTTCATAAAAAGCTACTTTAACTGTACTTTACAGTTACAGGCCTGAGTTGCTATTGGCACTGTTCTACAACAGTGAACTTCAAATATTCATGCAACATTTAGGACTGAAATTGCAGTACAACAACAACAGCAGACAATAGTTTGTGGATTAGCAACAAGCTAGCCAGCGGACAGTAGTGAGTAGTGTTAACAAAAAGCTAGCTGTCTAACGTTAGTGATAACTATTATGTTGATGATTATTTTCTCAAAACAGCAATTAATTTGGTCAATGTTATAGATTTAACCAACTACGGTGTGTGCATATTGATTTAAATCCAATACTGCTATATACTAATCTAAAAGTAGAGAAAGAACACTGTACACAGTTCACAGTGTATGTGGCCATGATGATTTGACATCGCTGGATAAACAGGGAAGAAACTGGTGGCTGAGGGGGCATTTTGGTGGTTTTTACTGGATGTAGGTGGAGAATTACAACTTGCAACTTTGCCTCAAACACAGCATTAGACTTACTACTACTAGTCATTTAAAATGAACTACATGACTGGATCTTCAGATTTCAGTCATCACTGACTTGCTGATGTCCACATCAGTTAATTGATACCATGTGTCTCTATTTTCTGTAAAATGTTGTTGTATTTATTTCATTTTTCAGGTAGAATTTCAGGTGAAAATGTATTATGAAATGTGGAAATTAGCATATATTAATGATATTGACAATATACAGTAATGGGAAAAAGTGCACCCTCCTTCAGTTCTATATTTTTATTTATCAGGGCCTGAATCACATTTGTGTGGTTCTAACCAGCTTCTATAAACAAACAAATAACCTCAGGTGAAAAACACAACAGATTTCAATATGTAGCCACTTTTTTTTCCAAAATGTAAACCAACATTCAGAAACCAGTTGGGAAAAATAAGAACACCCTATAATTCAGTAACATGTAGAAACAGCTTTAGCAGCAATAACCTGAAGGAAACATTTTCTGCAGGAGTTTATCAATCTCTTGCACCATTTTAGAGAAATTTTAGCCCACTCTTCTACACAAATTTGCTTCAGTTCAATGATGTTTGAGGGCATTCTTTTGTACATCTCTCTTAAGGTCCTGTCACAATGAGGTTGAGGTCAGGTCTTTGACTTGGCCATTCCAACACCTTGATTTCTTTCTTTTTTAGCCATTCAGATGTTGAATTTCTGGTGTGCTTGGTGCTTGTCCTGTTTCATAACCCAATTTTGGCCTAGCTTAAGCTGCTAGACAGATGGCCTCACATTTGTCTCAAGAAATGAAGTGGAGTTCATCACTGTCTCAATGTCTGCAGGTACTGGGCCTGCAAAATAAGCCCAAATGATCGTCCCTCCACTGCCATGCTTGACAGTTGGTATGAAGTGTTTGTGGTGATACACTGTGTTTGGTTTTTGCCAAAGATTGAGTTGTGCATGACCAAACATCTCCACCTTGGTCTCATCAGTCCAAAGGATATTGTTCCAGAACATTTGTGGTTTGTTCAAATTTTGCAAACATAAGTTGTGCTGTCATATTCCATTTGGAGGGAAGGGGCTTTTTCCTAGCAAACCTTTCATGAAAGCTATACTTGTTCAGTCTTTTTCTGATTGTGAGGCCTGTTGGTCACATGATGTAGCTATTGGGTTTTTCTTTGTATCTCTGAGCATTAAACGGTCTGACCTTGGACTGAACTTGCTGGGACACCCACTACTCAGAAGATTGGCAACTGTCTTGAAGGCTCTCCATTTGTTATCAATCCTTCTCCCTGTAGAATGGTTAATTTCAAATTGTTTGGAGATGGCCTTATAACCTGTCCCAGATTGATGAACAGCAACAATTGCTTCTCCTAGGTCATGGCTAATGTCTTTTCTTCTTGGCATGATGTAGACACACATCTGAGTACTCTACAACAAACTGCAAAAAGTTCTGATTTTATAGAGATAGTCGCACTTCTTAATGATTAACTAAACTTAATATGCAGTTGATCCCCACTTTGTTGCTATAACAGCCTCCAATCATCTGAGCAGGCTTTCCACCAGATTTTGGACTGTGGGGATTTGTGCCCATTCAGCCAAAATAGCACAACAGGTTGGTCACTGATGTCCAGCAAGGAAGCCTGGCATGATGTTGGTATTCTAATTAATCCCAAAGCTGTTCAGTGGAGTTACGGTCAGGGTTCTTTGAAGACCACCTAAGTTCTTCCACACCAACCTTGGGAAACAACGTCTTTATGGACCTTGCATTGGGCGCAGAGGCATTGTCAGGCTGGAACAAGTTTGGAGTATGCTTCTTAGTTCCAGTGAAGACATTCTGGATAATTGTGCACTTCCAACTCTGTGGCAACAGTTTCGTGAAGACCCTCATATGGATGTTAATATCAGCTATCCACATATTTTTAGCAACATAGTGCATTTCATATAACCAGGGCTGTTTCCTAAACTAGTGGATTCCAAAGTGCTTGTTTGCTTGCTGGGTAGCCTATAAAAGGTTTCTGCAATGTCATGTTCATCCTCTAGCCATTCTCATCAACCTGAGTAATCCAGGTTACTGAAAAGACTCAAAAATTTCAACTCCAGGACACCAGTCCATCACAGGGTGCCATGCACTTACATATTCACACTAATTCATACTAATTCAAATTCAGTAATTTAGCATAGCCAATCCACCTATTGTCATGTTTTTTGGATGTGGGAGGAAACCAGAAAACCTAGGGGAAGCACGAACAGGAGGAGAACATGCGGAACTCCTCCCTGCTGCAAACCCCAGCTTGGCCAAATTGGGCAGTCTGGCAGACCATCTTTGTCACCTGGTAAGTCATTTTCCAGTTTCCTGATTACTTGATTAAATCAGTAACAATGTTCGAGATGAGATTTTCTAATTGCCTTTCTTATAATCTTAAAAACACATTTTTACAGGTCAGAGAGAAAGAGAAATAAATGTGTTCTCTTATAAGAAAATAGTCAACGTTGAGGTGGTAACAGCCCTCTACATCGTGTTGGTCCACATCATGCCACCCCTCCGGTAATTATATTCCAATAACAGCATGCAGTGCTGTGTTTTATTCTTTACTTACTCTACACAGATATGTTGCATACAGCATGAATTCTAAGAATGTAACTAAAAAATACATGTTTTTTTTAAACTATACAACAAAATTAATCACAATTAAGCCAGTATATTTTGTGTACAACAGTAGTCATAATGCCCTACTTCTTTAGATTTGTCTAAGGGTGTGAATATTATAACCAGCTATTTGAGTGCACATTTCAACGCGCTAACGTAAATAGTAAACCGTTTTACAATTAAGATGCTCTTTAGCTAGCTAGCTATTTTAACCGAGTATTCTGCGTCATCACGTGGCCCCGCCCATATCGCAATAGTCCCCTCCCCATCGGTAGAACGGAGAAGCCATTTTTGTTTCATGTCTGAAAACCTTCGTTGACTAGAATCTGATGCATATTGGGCTCTGTGAAGGTAAGGCTCTCTGGTTACTTTTTAAACACCATTTTACCGAGATTTTAATGACGACATATTGTCGTGGTAAAACGACGCCGGCAGATGAAAAAAACAGCTTCGTTTACTCACCAGTACAGATCTGGCCGTATATCTAGCTTAAGATCAACAAAGATTCCGCTTTTCTTGTCGTTAGCTAGGTACATAAAATTAGCCAGTTAGCTAGTTTTCCCAAGTTTACTGATGGCAAACGGAATCGATATTTGGTGTTTTCTTATATGAGTTGGGCGAAATTGGGCAGCGAGTAGTCACTACGTCAAGTAAAAAAGGTCTAGACGTCCGTTTTAAAGCGAACGTGGTTCTCTTTCCCCTGATCCTCTATTGCATTGTGTTCCATCGCGAGCTTTGTCTGAAATTACGACCAGCCAAGCTTTACAAAAGATGCATAAAACCTAGAAAATAAGGCCAGATAACTTATCTCTGATATGATGTTTTATTGTGTGAGGCGGTAAATGTTATTGTACGCATCTTCTTTAAACTGTTCGCTATAGTGTCCAAGTCAGTGCTATATAATTCGTAAATATTAAGCTTTTATAAATTTTCAATCCTTAGACTGGGTGAAAAACGCAGTGCATACATGGCCATGCAAAAAGAATTAAAGGGTGCCTTCACAAAATTAGTTAAAGGTGCATTAAGTAGTTTTAAGCTTTTGCTGCCCCTCTGTCCACCCCTAGAATTGAATATCCTGCCATATTATGTTCAACCCCTGCTTTACTCAGTTTTTAAAGCATGTTTTGGGTTGATTGGGCAATTCATTTTGTAAGTAAGGATTAGCTAAAACATGGTGGGGTGTGCTGTTATAGGAAAATAATCCACCATGGGGTGGTATGATGCAGTCAGATGTGAAGTGAATTATTATAGTGATTTATTCCTCTTACACCACAGCAATTTGTTATTACAGTTCATAATTTTTTATTGAATGACATCGTAGTTTACAACAGTTTATAGTTAGGCCTACATTTAATGTCCATGAGAGAGTTCTTGTTACTTACAGTATAGCTCCATTTGGTGTTTGTAAACAAAAAGAGATGCACGCACAACCTGGTTGCAAAAAGACCCGAGTAGCCTAGGAACCTGAAGCTGTCTGACTGTTGAATGTATGAAGAGTTTTATTTAGGAACTATTTAGGAATAAATGTTATCCATGTATTATAGGTTATCATTAAAGACAGCGTGCTGTTTGACTAAACTAACACTTTAAAATTGTATAACTCTAGAAGATATTTGTGGCTTGGTGTCCTGTCAGTGGCTTAATGATGCTAAGCAGTGGCCTAGCCTGCGATGACTGTACGTAAATACATATTTCTTCGAAACTTCCGAGAGTTTATACAAGAGCGAAATGGAAGACATACAAGTCTCTTGATGCGTACAACTTTGCTGTTTGTGGGACATTCAAGCCGTAATGTTTTATGATTACAACTTCAAGGACATCGTGGCACCAAAAGCCGACGTGCTGCCCAGATGCAATAAACTTCAGCTTAAATTCAAGTGGTTTAGTAAAAATATTTCATTAACCGTTTAGGAATTACAGCCATTTTTTCATAGTCCCTGCATTTCACAGACTCAGAAGTAATTGGACAAACTAACATAATTATAAATATAAGGATTATTTTTAATACTTGGATGCAAATTCTGCATGTTTTGCCAGGCCGTTACTGCAGCCGCCTTCAGTTGCTGCTTGTTTGTGGGTCTTTCTGCCTTCAGGTTTGTCTCCAGTAAGTGAAAAGCATGGTCAGTTGGTTTGAGGTCAGGTGACTGACTTGGCCATTTAAGAACATTCCATGGCTGTGTCCAAATATCTCTACTACCCTACTATACAGTATCCGAAAAGCAGTACGCCAAAGGAATAGTATGTCCGAATTCTCAGTATTCATAAAACAGTAGGCGAGAAATACCCGGATGATCTACTGCTTCTGCCGAGATTCTGCAGTATGGAAGTTATCCAACTGTACTGTGAAGCACTGTCCTGATTGGCAGCATTTGACTGTATCTGAGCAGAATGTATAGCTATGTGTACTTCAGAATTCATCCTGCTTCTTCTTTCACCAGTCACATCATCAATAAACACCAGTGACCCAGTTCCATTGGCAGCCATAGATGCCCATGCCATAACACTTCCTCCACCATGTTTGACAGTTGATATGGTATGCTTTTGGTACAAGGTAATCTTGGTGTCATCTGTCCAAGGAATCTTGTTCCAGAACTGGAACAAGAATTTAATTATTTTTTATTATATTTTATTTTTTTAAACATGTTTTCTAGCAAAGCCTAATCTGGCCTTTCTGTTCTTGAGAGTTATCAGTGGTTTGCATCTTGAGGTCAACCCTCTGTATTTACATTCATGAAGTCATCCTTCTCCAGAGCATTCTTGACTTGGCAAGATTTTGTGAAGGTTTTTTTTCTGTGATCATCCACTTTAGTTGTCTTCCGTGGTCTTCCGGGCCTTTTGGTGTTGCTGAGCTCGCCAGTGCATTCCTTCTTTTTACGAATGTACCAAATTTTTGATTTTGCCACTCCTAAAGTTTCTGCTGTCTCTCTGTTAGGTCTGGTTTGCTTTCGGACTGCATATTGAGAGTTCCCCTGAACAGCTAGTAAATGCAAATTCAACACTTGGAATCAACTCCTTATCTCCTTAATTTATCCTGAAATAATGAGGAAACAGGCCACACCTGGCAGTAAAACTGCTTATCAGTCCTTTGTCCAATTACTTTTAACTCTGTGAAAATGGAGGGACTGTGTAAAAAATGGCTGTAATTCCTAAAGGGTTAATTCAATATTTTTGTTAAACTCCTTGATTTAAAGCTGAAAGACTATGTCAACCATATCTTGATTGCTTCACTTCAGATCCATTGTAGTGGTGTACAGGGGCAAAATTCTGAAAATTGTCGCTGTCCAAATA
The DNA here is from genome assembly GCA_037577455.1 of Pangasius macronema. Classification (NCBI taxonomy): domain Eukaryota; kingdom Metazoa; phylum Chordata; class Actinopteri; order Siluriformes; family Pangasiidae; genus Pangasius; species Pangasius macronema. The sequence continues at coordinate 12,166,587 of CM074964.1, read as the reverse complement.
CTTACGGACCCGACTGTAAATGTGCAACACCTCAGTAAGAACGTGACCTAGCTATCAAGCATTAGCTAGCTAGTTTCTTGATGTAGATTTTAGGTGAGCATCATGGATTTGTTAAAGCAATATAAATTAGGCCTGTTGGCTAACTAGCAAGCTGGGCCTGTTAAATTCTTAGTTAGCATGTCACCGTCAAGATTTAATAGTTAGCTACTTATCTGAGATGAATGGGAACTGCAAAAATGGAGTTTGTCAGAGGCCAATTATTCCTTTTTATTGCCTGTAAGCACAGCTGTCTTCTGTTGGCTTGGAAAGGTGTCTGTTTGAATAGTATATGTTAAAAACAAATGTGTATGAACACATTTCCCATTCTGACACCCAGCAGTACAATAAGACTTTTTAGAAAATAAATTCTGGCTTCACTCTTAAAAATCATTGTAGTCTCCTGTTATGTTTCTGCAACCAGGAGGCGTGGCAAATGTCAGAGGGACATATCATTTAGGGGTCTATTGCAGTTATCACCCTCACCAGCTTATTTTTTTCTGTTGAAGTTAATGAGGCACAAAAAACACAGCTTATGCTACCGAGAAAATGGAAATTGCCAAGTACTCTGTCCTAAAGATTTTCCCAAGATTTTTACTGACCATTACATATTAGCATTTAAAGAGACTACTAAGGAGGACCACTTAAATTTTCAGCTTGAATATATGGTCAAAAATTATGCTCATTATGTTGTTTTTTTCTTATGATTGCAAAAAAATAAATAAATAAAAATTAACCCATTATGTATAAGCAGTGCGAATGCATGTCTGGGCATTTTAACATAATATAGCTAGCTTGCTATAACAAGCCCTCAGAGATGCTAATGCTACCTACATACATTGCCTTTTAAAAAGATTTCAAAGTCAGCAAATTTGTCTGGATTACAAATGAATTCATAAGTATTCAACGCCTTGCAGACCAGTACTTGTTGGAACCACCTTTTGCTGTAATAACCACTTTATATCTGTTGGGGTAAGTTCATACCAGCATTGCACACTATTTGGGAGTAATTTTCACCCATTCTTCCTGGAAGATTGCTGCAGGTTCTTTAGGTTTGTTGGATGCTGATTGTTGACTGAAATTTTCAAACAGTGCCATAGGTTCCCAGTGGGATTCCAATCTGGACTTTGGCATGGCCACTGTAGAATATTCACCTTTTTGATTTTAGTGACCCCTGCATTGCTTTGGCCTTGTGTTTGGGACCATTGTCCTGCTGAAAGACGAGCTTTAGTTTTTTTTTTTAGTTGACTGAAACAGGTTCTCTTTTGCGCAATCAGCATTTTTCAGTTTTTGATTTTCTTTGACATACTTTATGACCAATAATTAATTCTACATTTAAAAAAAAAAAATCACTATTTTGCAATAGAAATACATGCAGGAAGAATATGTGTATTTATCATTTGTTGTTCAGACAAATCTAATAAATTCTGGGGGATGGAATACTTTTGCAAGCTAGGCGGCTAACCTTGTAGGATTGAATGCGTTACACGCACATTTCTACTGGCTAAAAAAATCTAGCAAGATTTGTCTCACCCAAGTATTAGAACCTAAAGTTATTTCACAAAATTAGTATGGAAGATTAAACCACTACATGCACAGGATGTAGTAGTTGCTAGTCTGATAGGTGACAAGCTACCATGTTGCCTAAATCACCCGAAACAGCACTGCTTAGTGAATAAAATAATTATAGCGGTAGAAATATTAACATACAGTTCAAAGTTGGCAAACCAGTTAGATATATCAGCTACTAGCCCATGCACACAGGACAAGCAGATTTTATGTCCCAACTAATATTTTTTTTTATTCGTAGTTGCCTGGTTGACAAGTAGGTTTAACAACGAACAAAAGGTAAAAACCATATTTCTTTACTTTAATTTGGGGATCACCAGGGTGACATTAAAGACACCAGCCTGAAAAACTAACAGCGTGACTTGGTCTGAGCCTGTGACTGTACACCGATCAGCCATAACTTTAAAACCACCTACCTAATGTTGTATTGATCCCCCATGTGCCATCAAAACATCTCTGATCCATCAAGACATGGACTTTACAAGACCTCTGAAGGTGTGCTGTGGTATCTGGCACTAAGACACTGGCAGCAGATCCTTTTAAGTCCTGTCAGTTATGAAGTGGGGCCTCCATGGATTGGACTTGTTTGTCCAGATGCTTGAATGCCTTGAGATCTGGGGAATTTGGAGGCCAAGTCAACACCTTGAATTCTTTGTCATATTCCTCAAAACATTCCTGAAATTTTTGCAGAGTGGCAGGGCACATTATCCTGCTGAAAGGGGCCACTGCCATTAGGGAATACCGTTGCCATGAAGGGGTGTACTTGGTCTGCAGCAATGTTTAGGTAAGTGGTACATGTCCAAGTAACACTACATGAATGCCAGGACCCAAGATTTCACAGCAGAACATTGCCCAGAGCATCACATTACGTCTGCTAGCTTGCCATCTTACCATAGTGCATCCTGGTGCCATCTTTTCCCCAGGTAAGGGACGCACACGCACTCGGTCGTCCACATGATGTAAAAACATGATTCATCAGACCAGGCCACCTTCTTCCATTGCTCCATGGTCCAGTTCTGATGCTCACATGCCCATTGTAGGCAATTTTGGCGGTGGACGGGGTCAGCATGGGCACTCTGACTGGTCTGCAGCTATGTAGCCCCATACACAGCAAGCTGTGATACACTATGTGTTCTTTCTATCATAACCAGCATTAACTTTTTCAGCAATTCGTCCTACAGTAGCTTTTCTGTGGGATCAGACCACATGGGCTAGCCTTTGCTCTCCATGTGCATCAGTGAGCCTTGGGCACCTGTTGCCGATTCGCCGGTTGTCTTTCCTTGGACCACTTTTGGTATGGACCAACCACAGCACATTCGGGATCACACCACAAGACCTACCATTTTGGAGATGCTCTGACCCAGTTATCTAGCCTTCACAATTTGGCCTTTGTCAAAGTCACTCAGATCCTTACACTTGCTCATTTTTCTAGCTTTAAACACGTCGACTTGGAGAACTGGCTGTTCACTTGCTGCCTAATATATCCCACACCTTGAAAGGTACCATTGTAATGAGTTAATCAACGTTATTCACTATACCTGTCAGTGGTTATTAAGTTATGGCTGATCAATGTATATGATTGGACATCGTGGCACCATTTACTCCCATTTTGTGGTTTTGAAACCTTTTTTAGTCGAAATTGGAGTCGTCAGCTTGCACATGCGTACTGTGATGCCTGAAGTGCAACATAAGGAGGTACATTGGCTAACTCAAAGTGGCAAGTCCACTTTATTAGGAACACCTGCACACCTGCACATTCGTGAAGTTATATGATCAGCCAATTATGTGGTATCATCGCAGTGCAAAAAATCATATGGACACAGCAGAGCAGTTAAGAGCAGTTAAATTCAAGTAATGTTCACATCAAACAGCAGAATGAAGAAAACGTGATCAATGTGACTTCGATCGTGGCATGGTTATTGGTACCAGGTGGGCTGGTCTGACTCTTTCAGATACTACTCACCTCCTGGGAATTTCACCCACAACAGTCTTTAGAGTTACACCGAATGGCACAGAAAACAAAAAACATTGAGTGAGCAACAGTTCTGTGGGTGAAATCGCTTTGTTGATTAGAGAGGTAAGAAGAAAAAGGGCAGTTTGGTTTGAGCTGCTAGGAAGGAGATGGAAACACAATCTCTCTTCACAACCTCAGCATGCACAAACATCAACTTTGAGGTGGATGGGTTACAAAAGCTGTTGTAGCCCATCCACCTCAAGGTTTGATGTGTTGTGCATTCTGAGATACTTTTTTTCTCACCGCAGTTGTAAAGAGTGCTTATTTGAGTACTATAGACTTCATGTCAACTCAAAGTAGTCTGGTTATTCTCCTCTGATTACTCTCATCAACAAGGTGTTTCAGCCTGCAGACCCTCCACTCACAGGATGTTTTTTGTTTTTTGCACCATTCTGTGTAAACACTAGAGACTGTTGTGTGTAATGTCCCAGGAGATCAGAAGTATCTGAAATACTCATCTGGCACCATCGACCATGCCACAGTTAGTCACAGAGATCATATTTTTCCCCATTCTGATGTTTGCTGTGAACATTACCTGAAGCTCTTGACCTTTATCTGCATGATTTTATTCATTGTGCTGTTGCTTTTCAGAACAAATGTATTGGAACAGCAAGGCTGATTAGATGATAGATCAGAATTTCAGATTTAATTTTCTGATATTTACATCAAGTGTTAAACAACATAGCACCTTTTGTTTCACCACCCATTTTCCAAGTGATCAAAAATATTGGAACATATGACTGATGTGTTTCTTGTTGCCTAGGTGTTCACTGTTAGATTGAACTGTAAATGTTGTGTTTGTTGTTAAAATGGATAAAACAACATAAGGACCGGAGAGAGCTGTCTACAGGAAAAGAAGCTGAGAAAACAGGGAAAATAGATCAGAGCCATTGCACAAGCTTTGGGCATAGCCAATACAACAATCTGGAATGTCCTGAAACATAAAGAAACCATAGGTGTACTAATGACTAGGCATTGAACATGTCGGCCAAGGAAAACAATAGCAGTTGATGACAGAAACCTTGTTAGGGAAAAACCTTAAAATAACAGTCAGTGGCATAACCAATAGCCTGCATGGGGCAGGGGTGAAGGTATCCACCAATTGAAGAAGAGTCTGAGAGAAGAAATATAGAGGCGATACCACAAGACAAAACCCACTCATCCACAGTAAGAATCAGAAGGCTAAATTGGAATTTGCAAAGAAATACAGAGATGTGCCACAATATTTTTGGAACCAAGATTAACCTCTACCAGAGTGATGGAAAGGCCAAAGTGTGCTCATGATCCAAAACATACGAGCTCATCAGTCATGCATGTTGTGAGTAGTGTCCTAGTTTGGGCTTGCATGGCTGCTTCTGGAACAGGCTCATTAATCTTTATTGATAATGTAACTCATGATGGTAGCAGCAGAATGAATTTAAAAGTCTACACAAACATTCTGTCTGCCAATTTACAGAGAATTCCATCATACAGCAAGATAATGACCAAAAACACACTGCCAACACAACAAAGCTCTTCATCAGGTGGAAAAAGTGGAAGGCTTTAGACTGGCCAAGTCAGTCATGGGGTGTGTGTCTGTGTGAGATATAAATAAATAAACAACTTGAAACATGGCACCACCCAGTTTTTAGCAAAAGTATTGGAACAGAATCTTAAAGTAAATAACATTTAATATTTGGCTGCATATCCCTTGCTTGCAATAACTGCATCAAGCCTTCAACTGACTGACATCACCAAATTGTTGCATTCTTCTTTTGCCTTTCCAGGCTTGTACCGCAACCTTATTCACTTGTTGTTTTGGGGGGGGGTTCTCTTCAGTCTCCTTCAAGACAAAAAAAAAATCCTTTGTTGTGTTGGCAGTGTGTTATGGACTATTGTCTTGCTGCATGATGAAGTTCCTCCACTCCCTAGATTGGATGCATTTTTCTGTAAACTGGCAGACATTACACCCTTAATAAAGATTAGTGAACCCATTCCAGAAGCAGCCATGCAAGCCCAAGGCATGCTTGACCAGTGAGCTTATATCTTTCGGACCATGAGCCTAAATACTTTGGCTTTTCCATCACTTTGGGTTAATATTGTTTCCAGTGGTTTTGTGGCTCATTTCTTTATTTTTTGTGATTCCAATCTGGCCTTCAGATTCTTGTTGCTGATGAGTGGTTTTCATGTTGTGGTATGGCCTTTATATTTCTGCTCTTGAAGTCTTATTCAAATGGTGGATTGTGATCCCTTCACCCCTGCCCCGAAGAAGTTGATGATGCCAGTGTTGTTTTAAGGTTTTTCTTCATAGCCTCACAATGTTTTCATCAACTGCTGTTTTCCTTGGCAGACCTGTTCAGTGTCTGGTTGTTAAGACATCAGTGATTTGTTTATTTTTCAGGACATTCCAAATTGTTGTATTGTATATGCCCGATGCTTATGCAATGGCCCTGATCGATTTTGCCTCTTTTCTCAGCTTCAAAATTACTTGCTTTTCTGTCTAAGACAGCTCTCAAGTTGGTTTATCAATTTAACAACAAATGCAGTCTTCACAGGCGAAACCCAGGGCTCAAACCAAAAGTAGACATTGAGTTATTAAATGTTCAAAAATTCAGTCTAACAGGGCCCACCTGGGCAACAACAAACACCTGTCAGTTACATGTTCCAATATTTTTGATCACTTGGAAAATGGGTTGGCTCAAACAAAAGGTAGCATGTCCTATGTTGTTTAACACATGTAGATATATGTAAATATCAGGACATTAAAGCTGAAATTTTGAACTATTGTCTCATGTTCTTCTTAGGTTCTCAAACCCAAATGTCTTTAGCAAAGTGTATAGAAAAACCGTAGAATTGTCCTTGCTGTTCCTGTACTTTCAGAGGGGACTGTATACAATTATTGGTTAAAACTGATGTTTTTTAGCAAGCATTTTTCATCAGTTTCTGTAGCAAGCTATTATGTGTAAGATTTTTATTGGACTTCACGTTCAAAGTACATTTAAGTAGTGGATGTGATAAAGGTCCGTTTTATTGGTTACACTTTATTGTTTAAAGTTTTATTGTTTACATGAGATGTGTTTTGAACAATATTACTCTTAAATGAAATACAACCAACAGAAGAAAGGAAAATGTTTCTGGGTATGCAACCTGATAAACCTCTAGGCTAATCAGTATTTGCCTGAAGACCAGTGGATTTACAGCACCTTAAATGCACATGATGTGCACTTAGCTCCTGAAGGACTGCTCAAAGAACGTAAAAAGCGTGCGAGTGCAACGCTTAAACTCCCTCTTTGTGTAAGATGGCACATTTAATGCTATGCAGATTTTAACGAGTATGTAATGCTATTTACATACACCAATCAGCCATAACATTTAAAACCACTAACGGGTGAAGTGAATAACATTGATTATCTCCTTACAATGGCACCTGTCAAGGTGTGGGATATATTCGGAGGTAAGCGAAAAGTCAGTTCTCAAAGTTGATGTGTTGGAAGCAGGCAAGCATAAGGATCTGAGTGACTTTGACAAGGGCCAATTTGTGATGGCTAGACGATTGGGTCAGAGCATCCCCAAAACGGCAGGTCTTGTGGGGTGTTTCCGATATGCAGTGGTTGGTACCTACTAAAAGTGTCCAAGAAAGGACAACCAGTAAGCCGGGACAGGGTCATGGGTACCCAAGGCTCATTGATGCGTGTGGTGAGCAAAGACTAGCCTGTCTGGTCCGATCCCAAGAAGAGCTACTGTACTACAAATAGCTGAAAAAGTTAATGCTGGCTGTGATAGAAAGGTCTTAGAACACACTGTGCACAGCAGCTTGTTGCATATGGATCTACATAGCCGTTGACCAGTCAAAGTGCCAATGCTGACCCCTGTTCACCCTCGAAAGTGCCTACAATAGGCACGTGAGCATCAGAACTGGAATTTGGAGCAGTGGAAGAATGGCCTAGTCTGATGAATCACTTTTTTATTTACATCATGTGGTTGGCCAGGTGCGTGTCTGTCATTTACCTAGGGATGGCACCAAGATGGGAAGAAGGCAAGTCGGCTAAGGCTTGATGCTCTGGGCAAAGTTCTGCTGGGAAGTCTTGGGTCCTGGCATTCATGTGGATGTTGCGTTGACACGTACCACCTACCTAAACACTGGTGCACACCAAGCACACCCCTTCATTGCAACAATATTCCTTAATAGCATTGGCTTCTTTCAGGAGGAAAATGCACCCTGCCACACTGCAAAAATTGTTCAGGAAAAATGTGAGGAACATGACATAGAGTTCAAGGTGTTGACTTGGCTACCAAATTCACCTGAATCTGATTGAGAATCTGTGGGATGTGCTGGACAAGCACGTCCGATCCATGGAGGCCCAACTCGCAACTCACAGGAATTAAAATCTGCTGATGACATCTTGGTGCCAGATACCACAGCACACCATCAGAGGTCTTGTGAAGTCCCTTTCTCAGCGGGTCAGCACTGTTTTGGCTTAACCTACACAAAATCTGGCAAATGCTAGAACGCTGTATATATAACTGTTTCTGTGGAATGCTAGTGGAATGCTAGTTATATACATAACTGTGCCTCCGTGAACCCTGGACAACACCCAGGGTTCCTTGTCATTTAGAACCATGGTGAGAGGTTTCCAAGGGAAAGTAGCTGTATGGCAGGGATATTAATCATGGAGACTTATGTTACGTATATAACGTATTGATCGATGAACGTAACTGTTTCTGTGACCCTCAAATAATCGCCGAGGTTATAAGAATCACCATATTTAGGGGACATCCCATAAAACTGTCTGGTAAAAGGTGGTGAAATTTGGCCCACTAATTGGAGAGAATCTAAGGAACATTCTGACCAAATTTGGGCCAAGTGCTGCCAAAGCTCTGACGCCACCATTGGATCAAATCTGGGCCTAATTTGGAAGTACATTTATGGTCATAACTTTCGAACTGTGTGTCCAAAATTTTAAAAACAGGCATTCCATTCCAATCATCATAAAAAAAAATTGACATACATTATCTTCAGAGTAAGCCTCACAAAAGTTATCAAAAACAATTTGAATATTCTGAACGTTTTGCCCGTAATGGGGAAGTGAATTTGATTGTATCTCAATGACTTTCGTGCACTGTCAAAAAAAAATTGGTAGGCATCTTAAGGACCAGTGCCTGAGNATCTTCACATCATCTTGAGACCTGTCTAAACAAAAGTTAAACAAAGGAATATTGATATTCCAAACATTGTGTAACGTGCTTGAAAAATAAAAAAACAGGATGTAAGGGTACATCTCAGCAGTGCATCAATGTATCATCTTGAAACTTGCTGCTTGCAGGGTTCATGGAGGCACAGTTACATATGATTTTTGTGATTTAAAAAAAAAGGAACCTAAGGTAAACCATGTCAGAAATATTTTAGGAAATAAAAGAAAAACAAAACAATTCCAATACCCAAGATATGCACACCCTTTTAATGGGGAATGTGGCATTGTTCAAATTCGACCAATCACATTCAACCTCATGTTAAATACTAATTATTATACACCTGCTATTAATTAAAGTGACAGATTAACCCCAAGTACAGTAAAACTGTTCATATAGGATTTTCCTGACAATCTAGCCATGGGGGTCACAGTCCAGTGACTTCTGTGCCGGTCCCAAGCCC
>CM074964.1:12124392-12148437 GCA_037577455.1 Pangasius macronema | reverse complement strand
AATAAATAAAACAAACCAACCCCCTCTACCATTTAAAATCACCTCACCCATATTATATTTTAATTTACACAAACCAAAAAATAAAAGGGCATTATTTTTTTTTTTTTTTTTTTTTTTTTTTTTTTTTTTTGCTAAATGTGACAAAATATATTTTATTGTGTACTTCTCACTCCATTTTTTTTAAATGAGACAACACTGGTATTTTGGTGCTCAATGATTACAATGTTGCCATAGCCACTAGCATTCACACTTACGTAATAAATTGCTGACATTGATGGCCTACAACCTGAATTAACTTTCAATAACCATATTAACCAACNATCTTTGTGATTCCCGTTTTATTTCTTGTCTAATTACTGATGGTGAGAGTTGAGCTTGGCATCTTCTCAGCCTTCAGTCAGCAGAACTTGCAACTGAGGTCCATCCAGTTTAAAAAAAACCCTAAATGTTTGGGCTTACACATCCCTACAATTCTGTTTCTCTATACCTTTTGTGTCCATATTGCCATGGTGACACACACACACACAAAAAAAAACAAACCAAGTTTTTTGCCCCCCAAAAAATACTGGCTAAAAGGTTAATTTGAGGTCGTATATGCATATCTTTATTTTTTTCATCTAATGATTCTCTATATACATAGCTTGAGCTTAGATATGGATGTATTTTTCAAGACTATTGCAGTGTATATGTCAGCAAATGTTCATGATTTTTTGCAGAATCTAACTGTACACTCTTAAATACTGCAGTTTTTACAGAACACTTAACCTGTGTACACAGTTGAACTGTTTCAAATGAGCGTTCAGCCGTTCCTGACTTTGTTATTGGAATAATTTTGTGTTGGGAGAAGGACGTTATGCCGGAAGCCGCAAAACACCTCTTTAAGGCTATTTCAGTCCGTAACAGAAACCATTTCCGAGACATCCAGAACAACTTCATCTTTTATTACTGAATAATCTTTTCCATTCAGCTGAATCTGTGACCTTGAACTGTAAAATGTCAGTGTTGTATCTTTAGTTAATATTAAGAAGTTGTGAATTAAAGTATTTAAAAATGACCTGTATTTATTTCTTTATCACCTGGCTTTTGGGTTACTGAAAGACTAACAGCAACCAACCTTTGAATTGTATGTATGTAAATCACTAATGAAAAAAGATCCCCTTAGAAACCAACCTGTATGGTGTAGATATGCTTTAATTTACAGGTAAACCACTGGGAGAATTTGTCATAACCCAATCACCAGGGATCACACCAGGCTAAAAGTTTACATACACCTAGGCTAAAGAAATTGAAACTCAATTTTGCACAACTCCATGTTTTATGTTACCAAATATTTTCTGTATGTCGAATAGAGTATCTATTTCCATAAGTGGTAATTTCAGAATAATAGATGAGACTATTTATGTCAGCTTTTATTTACTATATAATATTTGGTGGCATTGCCATTTAATTTCTTGAAGTTGGAGAAAATGCTTGGAGTAGCCTTCCACAAGCGTCTCACAACATTTTTCTGAAGTGTACCTATACCTTTTCCAGCAGACCACCCCCACAACTTGTTGGGGTGGTATTCTTCAGATTAAAAGCCTCCATGCTGTGCTGGTCATTTTGGTTAAACAGTTCAAGTTTTGTTTCATCTGACCTGAGAACCCACCACCCAAAGGTTGGTGTTCACACCAGAGCCTTTCAGGCCATGGTGCTATGATCTTAATGGTGGATGTACATACTTTGTTACCTGATGTCTCCAACTCTTTCACCAGTTTCAATTTGTTGTTGTCTTTGGGTTCAGTTGACCCTTTAAGATGAACTTTCCTCCCTGGGAGTTAATTTTTGCCTCTTTCTTGAATAATGCTGTGTCTGTGTTCCCAAGATTTATACATTCACTGAGCACTTTATTAGGAACACCATACTAATACTGGGTAGGGCCTTCCTTTGCTCTCAAAACAGCCTCAATTCTTCATGGCATGGATTCCACAAGGTGATGGAAGCATTTCTGTTTACGTTTACGTTATTGCATCATACAATTCCTGCAAATTTTTCAGGTGCACTTTCATGCTGCAATCATGTGCCCACTACAGCCTCACCTTTCTGTTCTTGGCTGACTGAAGTGGAACCCGGCATGGACTTCTGCTGTTGTTTCAAGTTTCAATGGGTTGTGCACTCTGAAATGCTTTTCTGCTCACCACAATTGTACAGGGTGGCTGTTTGAGTTACTGTAGCCTTTCTGTCAGCAGCTTGAACCAGCCTGGCCATTCTACGTTGACCTCTTTCATCAACAAGGTGTTTCTGTCCACAGAACTGCCACTCACAGGATGTTTTTTTATTGCACCATTCTGACTACTCCAGAGACTGTTGTGTGTGAAAATCCCAGGAGGTCAGTAGAGATAGAAATACTCAAACTAGCCCGTTGATGTGAACATTCTGAAACAAACCTGCTGGCCTTTGTCTGCCTGATTTTATGCATTGTGCTGCTGACACGCGATTTGCTGATTAGATAATTGCATGAATGTGTAGGTGTACAGGTGTTCCTAATAAAGTGTTCAGTGAGTTTATAGTTGCATACAATTGCTTTTAGAGATGCTTATGATCCGTTCAGTTGTTTGGAAATTGCTCCTTGTGGAGGTCCACAATAGAGGTCTTGGCAGAGTTGCTTGGATGTTCTTATAGCACCAAGGCCAAAAAGACACTCTAAGGGTACACCCTTTTACAGCCACAGGTGCACTCCTATTAATTCCTAATTATGACAATTGGGCATTCAGAAGCTTCTAAAGATCATTGCAGACTATTTAAAGAAACAGGCAACCTGATGTATGTGAACATTTGACACACTGGCATTCAGGTATAGTGAATTAAAGCTGAAATAAATCTGTTGCTAATGAGTTGTTTTAAAATTACCTCTGATGTTAACTAAGTAGTTTGACTGATGGACTATTTGTTGAAAAAAATTGAAAAAGGTTCCAGCTTCTTTTCTCATATGCCACTGTCCAGGAATGTTCTATGTCATATTAATGATAACTCTAACATAAAATAATGGAGACAGCAAACATTGACCTCATCATTTCACAATGCAATGCATATATACTATGCCGTTGCATTGAGCTACAGCAGATGCTTGGCTAGTCAGCAATCTACAAGATCACAAGCACATTGTCACTGATGGCGGTGTTAGCATGAAAGTTGGAAGTTTTGTATTCTTGTCTGTCTGAGCAAAGTGTACAGATGAGGAGGTGAGAGAGCTGGACATACTAAAGGGTTAAAGCACTGTTGCACCAGGTGGTTTAGGTAGAGATGAAGCAAGTCTTAAATCCCACTGGCGCCAGCACGTAGTCTAGTGGCATTGTAAGTAAGGTAGGAAACCATTAACCAAAGTAAAAATAGACCATGAAGTTGATGAAAGAAATTTTAACTAAAATATTCAACTCTGAATTTCATTGCAAAATAAATCTTGAATGCCATTAAAACGTTAATTATAAAGGTGATTATGCAACTCGTTCAAGGTGAAATTTCCTTTGAGGCTGGTGAGTAAAATTTATACCAGGGTTGAAACATCCCTGGCCAGCTAGTTTCCAGGTCAGTGTGTAAAATGTTGGCAATTTTATTGCAACAATTCTGGGCTGTATATTTGGCAATATGGTGTGGCAGGGAGAGTGTGTACAAACTCTGTTGAAGAGTATTTGCTGTGTTATCTAATGTAGAGTGGAGATACCTCAGTTCCAGGGTTCCTGGTTCGATCCTAATCTGGCCTTATTGTCTGTGTGGCATTTCACATTTCCCATGTCTGTGGGTTTATTTCACGTTCTCCGGTATCCTTCCACCTCCCAAAATCACAGTGGTAGGTGAAATGGCTGCACTAAATTGCCACTGCGAATAGCATGTGAATGCATGAGTGCATGGTGCCCTGCAACAGGCTGTTAACTATATTTATTGCATCCTGTTTTCTCAGGATAGGCTCTGGATCCACAGCAGCCCTGATCTAAACAATGAGCGAATAATGAACATGAACTGGAAAATCTTATACTGTTCTAGATGTTTTCTAAGTACAATTTATATAATGTGAATTTTAAACAAGTACAGTCATGAGAAAAAGAAAGTACACCCTCCTTATATGTCAGGGCCTAAATAACAATTGTTTGGATCTCACCAACTTCTATAAACAAATAACCTCAGATTAAAACACAAAAAAAAACACAAAAGGTTTCATATAGAAGTGTGACTAGCTCCAACAAAAGTAAACTTTTTTTCTGCAGGAGTGTATCAGTCTTTCACATTGTTTTGGAGAAATTTTGACCAACTCTTCTTTACAACATTGCTTCAGTTCATTGATGTTTGAGGGCACTCCTTTATGCACATCTCTCATAAGAACACCGCATCTCAATGGAGTTGAGGTCTGGACTTTGACTTAGCCATTCCAACACCTTCATTTTTGTCTTCTTTAGCTGGTGTCTTCTTTTGTCTTGTTGCATGAACTAATTTCAGCTGCAGGAAAGATGGCCGCACATTTGTCTGAAGAATATTCTGGTATAAAGTTCATCATTATCTCAATGACTGCAAGTTTCCCATGGCCTATGGCTGCAAAACATGCCCAAATCACCGCTCCACCACCATGCTTGACAGTTGGTATGAGGTATTTGTGGTGATATGCTTATTGTGGTGATATGGTTTTTGCCAAACATATCCACCTTGGTCTCATCAGCCCAAAGGATATTGTTCCAAAACTGTTGTGGTTTGCTCAGATGCAATTTTACAAATCTAAGTCATTCTGTCATATTCAGTCTTTTTCTGATTGTGCTGTCATGGACATAAACATTTAATATGCTTACAGAGGCCTGTAGGCCACATGATGTGGCTCTGGAATTTGCTGGGACACCCACTCCTAGGAAGATTGGCAACTATCTTGAAGGCTTTCCATTTGTAAACAATCTTTCTCACTGTAGAATGATGAATTTCAAATTGCTTGGAGATGACCATATAACCCTTCCCAGATTGATGAGCAGCAACAATTGCTCATGGCTGATGTCCTTTCTTCTTGGCATGATGTAGACACACACCTGAGTACACACCTGAGAACACCAAACCGCCAAAATTCTGCTTTTGTTGAGGTAGTCACATTTCTTGATGATTAACTAATCTTAAACTTATCTAAAGTCTGCTGATATCAAGCTACATTACCCCCATATATTTTTCCATCACCATGTCCCCTTAGTGACTCCATGCAATTCCTACATTGCTACATTTGCCACCATGTGGTAATGCTACTGTTTTATTTTTTGAACTACAGGAGCAAATTGCAGTGAAGTTATCACCTTAAATAGTACCAGTGCTTTGCTTGATGTCCACACACCCAATAAATATTTCATTTTTGTCACTGTTTTCATCACACATCTTTAATCATTCACTGGGCTGTAAACAGTGCGATTATAGTGTGCTTGTGTAAGCCATGAGCAGATTGAATTGCTGACTTAACATTTGGCTCAGTAGTATTGATTCATTTGGGGTTTTGCAGTGCTTTGGGGGAAAAAGCAGAAGAACTGGGGCCTGGGATTTGTGGGTGAGAACCCTAGAGCGTGGCTGAACAGAATTTATTGGCTTCTTGCCTGCCGCTGGGTCCTAAGGGCCTATGAATAACATAAACCTTTGTGCCATAAAAATTCACCAGCTTTCACCAACAGCATCCACATATGAAATTCCATTTTCAGTTTGATCCTCATTTAACAGCCTGCTTATGGGACAGTAATTTAGCTGAGCAGGTCAAGGAATTTTCTGCTACATGGAGACTGTAGGTTTCTGGTTCCTGTGATCCCTATGTAAGCTGGTCAAATTTATTTTTATGGTCAAAATATGAGTAATAAGGTAGGCCTCAATATTTAGCGTCCACAATGGCAGCGATGCAATGCAACATGATGCCAGTGTCGTCAGTTTAATAAAACAGATTATGCAAATGAAAATCAATACAATGTGGCACCAACCAATGGGAGATGGTGGGACTCAGGATGCTTCATTTCTGCCACTGTGCAATATAATCTGTTTTTGTGTTTCTGTCACATATTTGTTTTTAGCCGAGGTGGAGAAGAAATGAAATATGTCAGGGCATCAATTAAAACAGAAGCAGATGTGCATAATTTTATCGGCCGCATATCACATCACCTTAGCAACCATAGCAAGCTAGTGAAGCTTGAGAAGTGTCACAAAGGCATTACTTTTTTCTCTGTCTATACATGACAGATCTCTTTTACTGGATGTCCCAATTTTCTATTTCTATTTGTTATGCTGACGGTCTCCAGCAATGGCGTCAACCAGTCAAAAAAGGCTATTCTAGGCTTGCCTTCTCCTTGGTCTGGTTAAGATGATGCATATTCCTGAAAACTTAGGGAGCATATTTAACTGTTTTAATCAGCGACTTGTAATGGGGTATAAAATTAAGCTAATTTACTGTGTAAATGCCAAGTAAAGGAATCAAAACAGGTGTGCTGTGTTAAAATTATTTGTGTATTTATCTATTCAAACAGAAACAAAGGTCATGCACATTAAGACAGCCATTGTACTAAGAAGACACTGTAGAAACCAAGTCAACCAGGAGTAAATTCAAGTCAGTAATGCTTACTAGCAAACAACGTATAGCAATTTGCAAAAATTCATGTTCTAATAATAATTGCTGTATATACTAGATGTATAATTATTGCTTTTTTGTTTAAAATACTATTTTTGTTGCCTTAAAATGGTTACAGATATTCACAAATACAGTTAATATTAAGCATTGAATATCTGTTCATATGCATTCCTCTTTCAAAATTAGCTAGCTATATGATGGAAGGAAAAACTTAGACATAAACATACAGTCCCTTCTGAAAATATTGGAAGGGCAAGACCAATACTTCCCTTCAGGCTCCTCTTCAGGAGGTGAAATGCAATCTCATTTGGGTTAAGGTCTGGTGATTGACTTGGCCAGTCTAAAACCTTCCATTTTTGCTGCCAGTTGAAGTGCTTTGTTGTGTTGGCAGTGTGTTTTGGGTCGTTATCTTGCTGCATGATGACAGTCCTCCCAATTAGATTGGATGCATTTCTCTGTAAACTGGCAGGCAGAAAGTTTCTGTAGACTTCTAAATTCTTTCTGCCGTTTCATCATTAGTTAGCTTATTCCAGAAGCAGCCATGCAAGCCCAAGCCATGATGCTACTTCCCCCGTGCTTGACCCATGAATTTGTATGTTTTGGATTATGAGCAGATCCTTTCCTTCTCCACACTTTGGCCTTTCCATCACTTTGGTAAAGGTTAATCTTGGTTTGAGAACTTTTGTGGCTCACCTCTGTATTTCTTTGTGAATTCCAATCTGCTGTTGAGTGGTTTGTTGTGGTATAGCCTCTGTATTTCTGCTCTTGAAGTCTTCTTTGAACGGTGGCTTGTGATAACCTTCACCCCTGCCCTGTTTTCTCCCAAAGACAGCTCTCTGGTTTTCATGTTGGTTTATACTTTTTATAAGCCTTCACGGGCTTCAAACCAAGTGTAGACATTCAGAGCTATTAATTATTTAAATGATATATTTAACAGATGTAAATAACTGGAAATGAAAGTTGAAATTATGATCTATCATCATATTCATCTTTTGATTTAAAACCACTGTGTCTGAAGTGTATAGCAAAATAAGAGAGATGATTGGCCTTGCCATTCTAATACTTTTGGAGGGAACTGTAAGGTATATTAAGGCAGCATTTATTTAATAAGCTATTATTGTGATTAACCTGCCCTATAAACTGCATTTGTAACTTGACTATTTTTCTACAATCTGAGCGGAGTCATCTTGTAGGGACTTTTAAAAAGTGACTTCAGCCTGAATCAGTGAGAACATATGTAGTAACACTTTGTATAAAAAGACATCCAAACTATCAATTTAACCTGCAGTCATACTCTACAAGGACAGCATCCATAGTAGTGGCTGCCAGGACAATTCACAAAAAAAAAAAAAAAAAAAAAAAAAAACACAGGTAAGACAGCATCTGTCTGGAATGACTCAAGTATTTAAAGTGTCCTCATTGAGTTACATGGGAAATCTAAGACCAGGCAAACACCAGGCAGAATCTAGACTAATTCAAATTGAAAAAGACAGTAAGTAGCCAAAAAAAATTAAACACATTGTTTGTAAAACAAAACATTCTAGGAATGAATACTTATAGTTCAAAGACAAAATGGCGGAAGAATGATAAAAAATTGTTAATAAATATCACGTGGTGTCATTCCATCAATGTCTGTTGTCTCATATTCAGTTTTAACATTAACACAGGTGCTTGAAGCCTGTTGTTTTTTGCTTGAGGTTTTCCTTTCTTATTCTTTTTCTCCTCTAAAACGAATTATCAGAGACATGAAAAGAAAGTACTCACTCCCCACTACTAAGGCAAGTCAGGTTTGCCCGATCTGCCTGATGGTGGATCCAGAATTCATCTTCCTTCACCTCTGCCATTTAGCCCCACCCACTTACATTATGAGCTAATTAACATAATATGAGAAACATAGTCTGCATAATACATGTCTAATCGGTGACAAAATACTCATCAGGTCATCTTAGCATTAATTATCAAAAACGTGTTGACATCTATAACAATATGGCCTTCACATGCCAATGAGTTCTAGTGGGATGTTGTCTAATTGACTCAAACAGCTGTAAATCATGACT
Source organism: Pangasius macronema (assembly GCA_037577455.1). Taxonomy (NCBI): domain Eukaryota; kingdom Metazoa; phylum Chordata; class Actinopteri; order Siluriformes; family Pangasiidae; genus Pangasius; species Pangasius macronema. The sequence continues at coordinate 12,139,779 of CM074964.1, read as the reverse complement.
GGGTGCATTGATTTGGACAAAACCTGGAAAAAATCATGGAAATAAACTATTGTCAAGAAACTTGAATGTATCTGATTTACAATATAATATAAAATATATCTGTTTTACAATAATGTGTACACTGAACTTGCCTGATTCTTAGGCTTAAACCTCAAAAATCTGTCTTTTAGCCATGACAGATTTATCCATGCCCATTCAAATTTACAATAATTTGCATAATATGCAAAACTCTTGCAAACTAGTTATAGGATTTGTCATATATTCAAAAATTTGTGTATTATTACTACACCAAGAACATGAACCTCAATAATTATCAAAAACCGGCTGAAATTTTGAAACAAATATGGCTGCTGTATGCCAATCAATTCTAGGAGGATAGAGCATAATTTACTCCAACAGCTGTTACTCAACAGCTATAAAATATTAAATGGATTCGCAATAACTTGAAAGGGTAAACTTGAAAAGGGTGTGTGCTAAGGCAGTGGCATGGTCTCCCATAGGGGGTGCGGCTAAATTCAAATACCTGTTTCTCAGGAAGCTTAAGTCTGACTTAATTTGGTGTCCTGTATTGGTGTGCTAATCTGTAAGTGTTTTTTATACTGATGAATGGGTTACTTCAAAAACATGGCCTCTAAAAGCAAATCAGATTTCACTAGGCATTTCACATTATTTGCATTGAGCCACTGTCACAAAACATGAGTTCTCTGGTTTCCTCACTGTTCAGTGTAACTTGTCAAAAGTGGGCCACTGGAGGCACTATTTGCTGAGAGAGTGCTGACAGTTGCCACTTGCGATTATATTTTGTCATTGTTTTCTGTAGGGATATTTGGAGCAGATGTGTGATATTTGGAGCAGATATTTGTCATTTTATTTTTTGTGTTGTTTACATGATTTTTCTTTGCTGGTTTATTTCATGGTCAGGTCATCTGTCATTATTGTCATTACTGGAAGAGTAAAATCAAAAGACTCCCCTGTGGTCAGTCTCATCATCTCTCTGATGGTCCAAAATTAATCAATCATGTAATCAAGCAAATTCAATTGCAATTCCCTTTCTGTGCACAGCAATGTATTATTGCTGGCAAAAGTAAAATGCACCTGCAAATACATGTTTGCATTAGCATTTTCTAATTAGCATTTGAATTGGAATATATGCAATATAGGCATATATGCAGAAACATTGGCTAGTTAACTTTGACTAGTATTCTGTGGGTGTCTGCATCAGTGTAGTCTATGTCTGCATCTAACCTAATGTTATCATGCTCTCCTATTGACTAAGATAGACTGCAGATCTTCCTCGAAGTTGATTACTTTGGAAAGGGTCTCTTAAGCAATTGATACAACTGATTTTGCTCACTATTGCTGATTGACAGATGGCCATGGAATAAAAGTATTTATGGAACATTTTTTTTATGAGTTAACAATAATATATTTCATTTTGTATACTGGGGTTGTCTGTAAAAGATAGGGATTTGCAGGAAACCACACTGTGGTGGAGTATACTATGGCTCATAATGCCAACTAGAAATTGCAAAAATGCCAAAATCACATGGAAGATAATTAATCCTGCTGAAAGTTGGGCTTCAGACCTTGAAGACAATAAAAGCGAATGTGGTGATGGTTTGAGGAAAGAGTGCATCTCTTTCTATCCACCTTCCCTCACACTGCCTGCATGTAATCTGCTTCACCAATAATCGATCTTGAGCTTTGGATTCCAAGAATGCACTCTCTTGCTGAAGTCTCTTCCCTCCTTCCACCAAATGTGCTTCGTATTAAACCTAAATCCAAGAAAGGTGTGTTCCATTTGTTCAGATGTTTTGATCAAGAACAGTCCATCAGTAAATGGATAAATGGAACATTTTCTTAAGATGCTAACAAGATATGAAAGCTAATAAACCTCAATCAACATTATGCAAATTACATTGTGCTTATTAGGATGTGCTAATTTCACATTTTTTATTAATGAATGCTTGCAGCATTTTGGTTGCAGTCAGCAGAGAATAATATGGTTATTTTGCATCAGTATATACACACTGCAAAAATTAAAATGCAGTGAGTTCATCGAGAACATAAGGTTAGTGTAAATTGACTTTCCTTCTGAGATTCTGATTTGAGTTTGAGTGATGACAAGAAATTTATACTGATTGGTAACAGTTCATATAAAACACACAAAGCATGTAGGCTTGTTCATCAAAGATTCAATGAAGCCAATTACAATCATTTGTTTCAGGTGTCTTGTTTCTTGATTAGCGCTTGATAGGATTTCAACCACTTGCATGCATTTCCTGTTAGCCAGACTAAATGTGGCTGCTGTTCACATTTAATATAATTCAATATGCTAATTTTACTTTCTGTGTTTTTTTTTGTTTTTGTTTTTTTTTTTTGCAAAAGATGGTGGATGACTAAAAATTGTGCTTTCCCCTTAGCTTTGGTGTCAGATAATTTCATATTTTGAATTTTCCATTGGTATTGCATTCATGTTTGTTACCTGTTCTGCACCATTTGCTTAAATATTTATTTTATGATATCTTTCTTTCTTTTCTTTATTCTGGACAAAGTTTTTGTACAGATCACTAATAAAACATTCTGGGTGTACACCAACTTTGAGTGTCTTCCATGATGTACACTGAGAAGCTTTTTATTTGTCAGATATGTTTCAAAAAGATGGATGTATTATACTTGTGTAATATCTGGCTAAAAAGTGGTTTCAGTGAACAGATTTAAATCTGTTTAAAATATATCTTGAGTGCATTTACACTTGCATTTTTATGTGTATAATTTCTGTGTGGACATAATCTTGATAATCAGGACAACTGAAACCATTGGGTGTAATGGAGTATATGTTGTTGTCCTTCCTTTTGGCTCAAGAGACATTTTGCAGACATTTGAAGATTTTATTCATAATAACTCACAAATAAGGCAGAATCTTATTCAGGGACAAAGCTGAGCAGTTAAGGGTTTAGAGCCTAACAGTGGTTCTCTGGCAGTCTTGAGAATCTAGTGACAGCTGAGCTATCATTTTATTACAGTATTTAGACAAAGTTCAGTTATAAAGCAAACATACCACTGTAAATTACATCAAAAGTCCAAGTATGCCTGAGTTTGTTTTCATCACATTTTATTCAACATGAAAAACCTCTTTCTTCAAGGCCAAAGCCTTATCCCTGATACATGCTAATGAATATGCAAGCAGGCAAACTAATCTGCTAACTCTCTCAAATTACAGCTGGAGTGTGACATTTTGGATCAGCCAAGTTTTCCAGACAGCAATCTGTTAGTGTTATGAAGTAACACATGGCCAAATGGTGATCATTAACATTGCCAGTCAGAAGCAGCTGAAATTGCACCATCATCAAACCAGTGGGATTATCTCCAAAGTTAACCTGAGCAACACATTCTGGTCAGTTTTGTAGGGGGGAACATTATTATATTAAAGACTCTATGTTCTTATAAAAATAATGGGTTTGGCAGGGTTATCCCTGTGGCAACCATCTCAGCTGTGTTTATTGGCTAAATTATCATTGTAGCCACTGAAGAAGTTTGTATTAAATTTGGCAGACATATGCAATATAGCAGCTTGTGTTCTTATTTATACACAGTATTACTGGAGAAGGTGTGGCACCCTCCATATCAAACAGTGCAGTGAATTAAAATTTTGAATGGTATATTCTAGCAATATGTATTGCCACTAGTGATCAAAGCAAACCCTTTTTGAGAAGTGGGCCACATTCCTACTGGAAACAGCACAGAGACATCACTGTGGACAATAATTACAATCAGATGAGAGATGAACTTTGCTATTCATTCTGAATAAAATTTTGCTAGCTTTAATATTAGCAGTGTAGCTTTCATTCAGCTCGCAGTTGAATGGTTGTTTCTTCAACAAGCCACTGATTTATTGTTACAATGTGAAATTTTTCCAAACTAATCTCTTAACATGTCAATTACATTTTGTTGGCAATTATGCAAATAAATTGCACAAGTTATTTTCTATAATAGAAAATAAGCTGTTATTATAATCCCCAAGCTGTTAAGTCAGCAGCTTTTTGGTTCTGAATTCAAACCAGTTTTACTGGCTAAGAAGTGACAACGGACAAGCTGAAAATGGCTGACTGAGATACTCTGTCGGGCCCTTGAGTAAAAACCTTAACTGTCAACTATGCAGCTCTGTTCTTGGATTGTATTCTGCTTCATATGCAAGTTGGTTTGGATAAACACAACCATTAAACATAACATATAATGCTACTGTTCTAAATCTGCAAGCTTTTGCTTACTGGAGCTTTAATTAATGATCAAGGCTGAAAGGGAAAAGTTAAGGCTTATGTAACAGACACAACATGCTTGTAGGAAAAGTTTGCAAAATTTTGATTGAAACACTGGTTTAAAAAAATTGAACTTCTGAGTGCTAGTCCAGCAGGTTTGATGTGTTTGCTGCAACCGAAGCTGGCGATTCACATTGTTCTCCTTCCTAAAACAAAGAGAGAAATGCATACCTGAGGGCTAACGATAATCAACTTCATGTTTCATACAAATCAGTTGTTTTATATTAAATGTAAAATAGTCCAATCTAAGCAAAGATGTGTGAGCAGATACCCCAAATGGCTCAGCGAATGCCCTATAGCCACTGTATAAAGGGTTCGGGATGGACACGATAGCAGGATTGGCACTGGCCTTAGTGGAGGTACCGTCTTCATCATCATTCTGTTAATAGTAAGTGCACAATAATCAGTTGATATTCAATCAAATAAGAGTCCTACATGTGACCACCTTTTCCTAATAAATCTAATGAATAAAACAAAGATATTAAAGCTCCTTTAAAAAAATATATTTTTTAATGGAGTTATTTACTGATAAATGTTAAAATTATAATTATGATTTCTCTCATCAGATGCTGATCCCACACCTCATGAAAGTCATCTAGCATAAAGTCTGAAAACCAATATTTGATGTACAATAATTTACTGGCTATACCTGTGGTTTCCAAGTACAACTCTCTAATGAACGAATCTGATGAATGAAATATACTATTTATACCAGGACGTTTCAAATAACTTCTATCTGAGTTTAACGATATGGATTTTCACTTGTAGTCAAATGTGATTCTGGTTAGCTGGATTGAATGGAACACTAGAGAGCCACTTAAAAACTTAAGTGTTCCTTATTTCAGTTCCAGATATTCTATTCAAAATATACAGTACTTTCTGCATTTAGATTGGTGAATTTGCATCTTGTTTTAACTTAGCAGAAGTGCCACCAGATCTTTAGAAATGTTCAATACAGCAATGACCCTGGTTTCAGCTGTAGCAAACACTACAGTGTCTGTCTAGTGTCTTGCTAATAAATATTTTGCTTAAGCAAAACAATTTTTCATGTCTTCCATGGTTACTGCATTCCATTATGACAAAGTATCAGGAGGGGTTTTGGTTGAAATATATGACTTGAAGAGAGAGATACTTGATACACCGATCAGCCATAACATTAAAATCACTGACAGGTGAAGTGAATAACATTGATTACCTTGTTACAATGGCACCTGTAAAGGGGTGGGATATATATTAGGCAGCAAGTGAACAGTCAGTTTTTTAAGTTTATGTGTTGGAAGCAGGAAAAATAGACAAGCATAGGGATCTGAGCAACTTTGACAAGGGCCAAACTGTGATGGCTAGATGACTGGGACAGGGCATCTCCAAAACGGCAGGTTTGTTCCCAGGATGCAGTGGTTAGTACCTACCAAAAGTGGTCCAAGGAAGGACAACCGGTTAACCAGTGGCAGGGTCATGGGCACCCGATGGTTCATTGATGCACATGGGGAGCGAAGGCTAGTCTGTCTGGTCCAATCCCACAGAAGAGCTACTGTAGCAGCTTGCTGCGTTTGGGGCTGTGTATCCACAGACCGATCAGAGTGCCCATGCTAACAACTGTCTACTGCTGAAGGCACCTACAATGGGCATGTGAGCATCAGAACTGGACCACGGAGCAATGGAAGAAGTTGGCCTCATCTGAGAAATCACATTTTCTTTTACATCACATTGACAGCCGGGTGAGCATGTGCTGCTTAACTGGGGAAGAGATGGCACCAGGATGCACTATGGGAAGAAGGCAGGTCGGCAGAGGCAGTGTGATGCTCTGGGCAATGTTCTACTGGGAAACCTTGGGTCCTTTGACACGTACCACCAACCTAAACATTGTTGCAGACCAAGTACACTCCTTCGAGGCAATGGTATTCCCTAATGGCAGTGGCCTCTTTCAGCAGGATAATGCGCCCTGCCACACTGCAAAATTGTTCAGGAATGGTTCGAGGAACATGAGAAAGTGTACAAGGTGTTGACTTGGCCTCCAAATTCCCCAGATCTCAATCCAGTTGAGCATCTGTGGGATGTGCTGGACAAACAAGTCCATCCATGGAGGCCCCACTTCGCAACTTACAGGACTTAAAGGATCTGCTGCTAACGTCTTGGTGCCAGATAACACAGCACACCTTCGGCGGTCTTGTGGAGTCATTGCCTCGACAGGTCAGAGCTGTTTTGGTGGAACAAGGGGAACCTACACAATATTAGGCAGGTGGTTTTAATGTTATGGCTGACCAGTATATATTTACAGTTTTATAATATCTGGTTAACTGGCTGGATATCAGACTTCCTGAAGTGTTTTAAGTGGTTTAAATGCATTCCATGTGCATAACGCCTATCCATATATAATCCTGATAATCAACGTGCATGAAATGACCAAATGTTAACAACAGAGGTCTCGTTTATCAAAGCCTGTGTAGAAGTTGTAGTTCTGTGCACAAAACCAGTACACAGTAGAAACTGCCATTTATCACAAGTGCTGGGGTTCTGCATAAGCATGGTCAGGAGTAGTTCTATATATACATTCATCCTCATGCACATGAATAACTTGATGAATTTGATCACAGTCTTTGTGTAGAAATGCGTACTCTATATGCACGGTTTTACGCACAAAAATATTCTGTGTCAAGAATCCTTAAGGCATAATTATTAATACAGGCATTATTATTAATATTCATATTATTATTATTTACAGCAATACACCTTATAGATCTTGAAACAGAATATCCCCTGTTATTTTAAGGTATCTGCATGTTTTTTGTAGCAAAACTGTTCCTTAACTATATAAATACAGATTTGTTAAAATATTTATGAACCTTAAATATGCATGGCATAAACTCCTACTGAACCAACACCATTCATCTTGTCTTCCCCAGAAACTACTTCAGACTGTTTTTATAAACATATTTGAACTCTATTCATTTATGGAAACACACTCGCCTTAAAATACTGGAAGCGAAAGGCATCGTTCTTATGTTTCAGGAAATAATATGCCACACCAGCAATAGCGCCTCCAATAAAAATAACGATCAAAATGGCGGTCACAGTGGGTGCACTGGACTGCAAGAGGACAGCTGAAGGAGTTGGAGGGGTCACCTGGAAATAATCAAAACATACAAAAAAAAACTCAACTCAGAGCAATACCAATTCATTTCCATTCATATAAATGGTCTCTTTAAATAACCAAGATAATGTAATAAATGAAGAGAAATTCCAATAATATTTTCACTATTGTTCCCTCTATAAAATCCATGTGCTAAAATATGATACTTTTTAAAAAAAACCACCAGTCTTCTACGTAAATGACAACTTAGCATTTAAAGTAAAGGTAGTTACCAATAGCCCTTAACCCTTATCCCATAACTGCTCAGCTGTGGGCTTGAATTGGATTCTGTCTCACTTGTAAGTTGCTTAGCATGAATGTGCATAATGAATAACAGTACTGTAGAATAGTACTGTAAAGTAATTTTAAAAGAAAATAAATGAACACTCACAATGACAGGAGGCGCTTTTAGCGGTCCTTCAATAATGTGGATCAGGCCGTTAGTGGCTGGAATATCCCAGAATAATATTGTCCGTTTATTGACCAATTTTATTGGTGGGGAATCCTGTAGGAATAAACCAGAATTAACAATAACCATAAGGTTTTCAGTTTTTATATTTTAACTAATCTTCTACCTGTGTCTGCAGGGTTTTGCAGTTCCTGCTCATTTATGCACTTCATTCAGCCAATAATGTGGCAGCAGCACAATGCATAAAATCATGCTGGAAAAAGACCAAGTGTTTTTTTTTTGTTTTGTTTTGTTTTACATTTTGTTTTGTTTTGTTTTACATTTACATTTTTGTTTTACATTGAGCCTATCCACCTCAATCAATGTTTTGTGCATGCTGAGATGCTTTTCTGATCACCACGGTTGTAATTAGTTATTATTTGAGTTTCTATATCCTTCCTGGCAAACCAATCTGGGAATTTTCCTCTGACCTCTCTTAACAACAATGCATTTCCTCCCACAGAACTATCAGTCACTCAGTGTTTTTTGTTTTTTGCTCCATTCTTTGTAAACCACGGAGACTGTTGTGTGTGAAATTCCCACAAGATCAGCAGTATCAGAAATACTCAAACCGGCCCAATTGGTACCAACAACCATGACATGATCAAAGTCACAGAAATCACACTTTTTGTTCACTCTGATGTTTGACATGAACTTTAACTGAAGCTCCTGACCTGTGCCTGCATGATTTTTTTTGCATTGTGCTGCTACCACATGATTGACTGATTAGGTAACTGCATGAATGTCCAGGTGTACAGGTGTTCCTAATAAAGTGGACAGTGAGTGTATATGGCAGGGATGTCCAATCTTATCCAAAAAAATGGTTAGTTAATTCCAACAAAGCAGTAGCCACACCTGAGTTTATTGAAAGCTAAGATCGTCTGATTAAACAGGTAGAATCAGGTGTCGCTCCGCCTTGATTGGAATGAAAACCTGCACCCACACTGGCCCTTTGTGGATAAGATTGGATACCCCTGGTATATGGAATTGGAGTGTGATGCATTTACTACTTTCATTCATTCATCACCATCATCACCCTGAACTGCTGCAAGAAGAGTCACAGTGGGTTAAATGACTGATTTCTTTATATTTTGAGAAACAGGGCCAGTTCAGCTCGTCAGAAAATATTGTGGTCAGGGGTAAACAATAATAAGGTGTGAGATTGGGCAAACTGTGTGCGGGAGCGGGAACAGTTCCTCACAGAATCTCTACCTCCCATAAAACATGCCACGCTAGGTGGACTAGCTACGCTAAATTGTACCCAAGTATGAATTAGTGTGTGCATGTGTGTTCATGGTGCCCTATGATGGAATCCCATCCCAATAAGGGTGTGTCCTGGCCTCTCACCCAGTGTTCCTAGAATATGCTCAGGATCTACAGTGACCCTGACCAGGACAAAGTTGTTAGTAAAGATTAATAAACGAAAATACTAAAATTTAACTTAAATAATACCTAACTTAAAATGATTCAGATTCTGAAAAAAATGAGGATGGTAATATCCAGTCATTGAATATTTGCTCATTTGGTACAAGCAGTGCCTAATGCAGACATATGTTTTGGTTTTCTTCAGTAGGAGGTTAGCTAAGTTAGCTTGTTCCCATGGTAACTTCAACTTAACTGGATGTAGCACTAAAAGTAAATAAACTGTATGTTTGAAATGACCAAATTGTTTTTTGTACTTGTGATCCTGCTGTGCATTCTTACGGGATAATATTGCAAGAACATTCCTCTCAAAATTCCTTACATTCTTGATACTGAGAAACAGCTTTTGTGCTTAAGTCATTTGCTCTGGTATTTCCTAGAGAACTTAGCCTGCCTGTTTTTGACTTTGAGTATCAGAATTATGTATGATGACCCTGTCTGACTGCAATCTGAGTCATGCTATGGACTCCGGATCTTGAATAAGCTTACGTCTTTCCTCCAACTGCCTCTGGCTCCTTTGTGTTACAAAGTGGCATCTTAAAAATAGCTTAAGGCCTTCTTTATTATTAAGTCATCAAAACTATGAAATACGTATAGGATTATGCAATGAACAAAATATTCAATCAAAACTCGTATCCATCTTCAAAGTACACATATTAATATTTTGCACATTCTAAGCTGTTACTCGTCTTGAAGGAAGTTTTTTCAAAACTTACACTGGCACTAAATACAACAGCTCCAAGCTGCGGCGTCTCCAGGTTTTGTTAATGTCCCAATAACAAAAGAAAAGCGAGTACAAGTGCTTTCATGTGGTAGATTTAAAAAAAAAATTGGAAAAAGTGCAATGTCCATTCGTTTAAAATTAGTTTTGACTGTGTATTCAAGGCTTTAGATAAAAATTAAGAACTAACCTTTAACCAAACATTAAAAATATACAGTCACTCGTGTGTTCTCATTACTAATTACTGGTAAGGTATATTGCCATTTCAGAAAAACTTGTACACAGTTTCTTTTTACAATCAGCACAAATAACATTAAATTTGCACCTACCTCAGCTTGTGTTTGGTTGTCTGTTGCTATCACGACTTTAAGGTTATAACCCAGCCGGGATGGGATTGCTGAGTTGTGCTTCAGATCTTCATAGTAGTGAAGGCTGTTGTTTGAGGATACGTGATATTCTATATCCCTCAATGACAGAGTCTGAAAATATTGATAATCAGGTTGTAAGTAAGTGCAAAAGTAAGAACATAACAAAATATGCATCAAGTCCAGAGTAACAAAAAATATTATGTAAGTGTCTACCAGCACAAACCCAATACTGTTCACTGACACCCGCTTCCTATCAGCACTGGCAATCATGGACTGATTAAGTAATCCAAATCCAAGAGACTATTTGAGTAGAGACAGGCCACTACTTGATATGTAAATCGGGCAGCATGTGATGCTTACCATGGAGGCTGTATTATGGCTATTATTGGCTACATTTACATGCACATCAAATTCCGTTTAAGGTCCATATTCGTGTTGCAGCTATATTCCAAATATGATGTTTATATGCGTATGGGCATCAGAATATTCCTGTATAAATGGTTGTTGTATGCCTGAGTTGCCATTCCTAAATACCTAGCCTACAGCTAAGCATCTCCTAAGCAGTTCCTTGCAGACTGAGTATGCGCATATAGCTCTTTTCAGTGGATTTTCTGAATATGGTTTTTACATGCAACGAATTTCCGATTAAACAGGCATATTCCAGGGGTGGGAATCGGAATTTGGGGAATCTGAATATTGTCTTAATCTGAATCGGGCAATCGGATTGCGGTGTTTACATGACTCAATACTAATTAGAATATTGCCAAATTCTGATTATTGATGTGCATGTAAAATTAGCCACAGACAATTACTTTGTTTTAATGACTTTATTGAAAACACCTGGTCTATCAGATTCTTATACTAATGCATGTTCAGATGTATAGTGCTTTGCTCTGTTACTTATAAGATAAGGTGTATGAGCAGTAGCTGAAGCAATCTGAAAAAATGTGTTTTATAGTGTTATTGGATACAAAGATCACATATTATGTATGCCAGTTTTGTCAAATTTTAACAGCCCTTTTAAATCCGTGTTTGAAATTGAGCTGCAACAATTTTTATATTTAGTCCAGTGTTTACTTAACCAACAACAGAAATGTGATCTAATGCAAGAGTGCACAGGCCTCTATTCAAATGCTGCTTATTTTGTACTACATTAGCACTGTGCACACCTGTTTTCAGGCCCAACACTGTTCAGTTTGAAGGAACAAAAGAAACAATCCGACTGATTGCACTTGCAACATATTTATTTCACTCAAAAAAGTAAATGCCTGGTACAGCATACACAAATAGAAAGCTCCTGCTTGGTGAGTGAAATATACCTGTTGATGTTATAGCTGCAAATTACATTTCATAGAAGGGGCTTGATTGTTTTTCTGATGTAGTAGTAATTTCAAATTATAATGAAACTGGTTGTGTTTAGCCTGTTTAATTTTGGCTTGTTAGGATTAATCATGAGGATGTCTATGTGATTTAATACTGTTTAGGTAAAGAGATAGAAAGATCCATTTGAAATTTAAAGTTTCATATGTTTTGGTGAATGGCCTGTTCTAGACTGAGTCACTGTTGTACCATAGTTATCACAGTATGTTCAAAGTTTTTATAATCAAACCCTGATGGATACTTTTCCAGAACTTTATCCTGGTCATTTTTTCTGCTCCTTGGGCTTCATATTACTGATGTTTAGGTATGTTCTTTAACAAACTCTGGGCTCTTCCAGGAACAAGTGTATTTATATTGAGGTCATGTGACACTTGCACACAGGTGGACTCAATTCAACCATTTAAATGACTTCTGACAACCTGCTGCACTAAAACTAATTTAGGGGTTTCACATATAGGGGTGTATATTTATGCAATCACCTTAAAAAACTTTCACCTTAAAAATGCAATTCAGTTCCAGGTTGCAACATTACAAAAAGTAAAAACTCAATATGCAAGGCATTGTATCATTAATATGTAACTGTGTTTATGTTAAACCTTCTTAATATTTAATAGATCAGAGGTAGGTAGTGCAATTTATCACCGGTAATTAATTATAAACTGACATAAAAATCCAAATGGCCATATGGCATGTTTATTTAATCAGCTGATTCAGTTCCTGGTTTTGTTGGAGAAATTAGTAAGACTGTAAGAAAATTATGGCAATTTCAACATATAATTAGACATTGATAAAGTTATTATTTAAGCTGTCTACCACAGTATATTGGAGTTGAAATAATGAATATGAATCCAGAACTGCATGGGCTTTTTTAGATGTTTTTTAGATGTTAAACTGTAATCTGGCTTCATTTTTGAGGCTTTGTGTTTTTAAGATTTTGGTAAAACTGTGGTAGAGAGCTAAAATAACAATTACTTTGTCAATGTCCAAATATTTCCAAATAATAATGAACTGTATATACTGTATACTATATAGCCAAAAGTATCTCAACACCAAACCATCATAATCATACGTGCTTGTTGAACATCTCATTCCAGAGTATGTCCCCCTCTTTGCTGCTATAACAGCATACACTCTTCTGGGAAGGGTTTATGCTATATTTTGGAATGTGGCTGTGGAGATTTGCCCATTCATTAGTGAGGCCAGTTATTGATGTCGGGTGAGAAGGCCTGGCATGCAATGCATTCCAATTCATCCCAAAAGTATTAAGTGGGTTTGTGGTCAGGGCTGTGTGCAGCCCACTTGAGTTCATCCAGGCTAATCTTGGCAACCATGCTGTTATGGACCTTACTATGTGTAGGAGCATTATCATCCGAGAAAACAGGTTTTTAATTTCAGGGAAATCAATTGTGTGCTTTCAACAGTTTTTTGGCAACAGTTATATATGTGTATATATATATATATATATATATATAATTTAGTAAATACACTATAAAAATAAATACTTTAGTTTACACGTTGTCCCATGTAGTTTCTTGTTTTCAAAAGACAGAATGCATTAATTTGCCATATTTTTTATGCTTTTTCCATGTTGTGATCTGGTGTAACAAGGTGTAACACTACTAAAAGCCACTGGATGTAAGATTTTGGAATTTTGCCCTTTTTGGTAGAAAAAAAATGTAAACTTCTTGTGGAAGAAGAGTTTGTAAAGTCTCTTGTGCTTTACTGGTCTTCTCTGCACAGATTACTCTCACAGCTGCAAGCGCACACCTTCTTAGAGAATACTAAGCTGCATCTCAAACCACACAATCTGCGCTAAGTCATATACCTAAATCATACTGACACAAATGATGTACTGACAAACTATTTAGTATGGCAGTAATCAGTTTGCGATGCAGCCGTAAGGATATAATTAGATGCTGCCATTTCCTCAGTATTACAGAAGCATTAGAATAAAATAACTTCATTGTGCACATCATTGTGATCTTAGTTACTGAGTACCAGATGAAAGAGCAAAACCTGTGGGTTGCTTTGCTGAAATCTTCGTGTGCTACTGTGTTGACTCACATTTTTACCAAAAAAAGTACTGTAGCTTTAAAGTGTATTTCCACTAAAAATTGTCTTACTCTTACCCAAATAGTTAACTGATTAGAGACTGATTGGGGGGATATTGTTACAATCCTACACCAGACATAAAAGATGAATAAAATGCTTGCTGAAATTATTGGGATAAAAAAGAGGTTTTGACCCTCCCGCCTTCAAGGATAAGATATTTCACCTTCAGGTGTTAGCACAAACCATAAAATTGTTACCACATTTTTGCACAGCAAATAATTTCAGTTTGTTTGCTGAAAGACTGCTTACCTCATTTGCAGAAAATCCTGCGTTATGTGGCACAAAAATTGTTATGTTGAATGTACTGGTTGACAGAAAGTCCAAGAGCTTTTTCCCCTCCTCAGCAGCCTCTGCAAACTTCACTAACATCTGACAGGGAATAAGATGGAACAATAATTTAAAAAAACGTTGTAAGTTGGAGAATACCATCTAAAATCATGTCACTGTACAGTGGATATAAAAAGTCTACATGCCAGATCTTTTGCACCTTTTAATGTGGAAATTCAAGTGAAAAACAATTAGAAATGTTTTAGGGGAAAAAAAAGGGGAGAAAAAAACAACAACTGGGTTGCATAAGTGTGCACACCCCTTAAACTAATACTTGTTAAAGCATTTTTGCTTGTAATACCACATTCAGACCCTTTAGGTAAGTATCTACCAACTTAGCACAACTTGATTTGGAAATTGTATTCCACTATTTTATGCAAAAAAAAAAACTCCAGATCTATCAGATTGCAAGGGGAACTCCTATGCACAGCCCTCTTCAAATTATTCCACAGGTTTTTGATAGGATTTAGATCTGGGCTCTGACTGGACCATTCAAAAATAGATTTTCATCTCCTGAAGCCATTTCTTTTAGGATTACACCCAGAAAGTTCTGCTTTGGTCAACCATAACACATTTTGCCACATGATATTGGATGATTGTATGTATGTTGTGGCAAACTTTAGGTGAGCGATACTTTTCCACAATGAGATCCCCTAGATGCTTTTTGGACCTTGGCTTCAGCAGTCAGATAAAAACCAACAATCATCTATATTTTGAGTTAATCAATATCACTTTATTGATGACGGGGATAATTACTTTTTAAAATTAGTTTAAATGGGATTGGTTCTTTCTGTCACATGCCCCATTATAAAAGGATGTGTAAACCAGGTTATTGTTGCATATGTTATGTTTTTTTCTTTGTTGTTTTTTCCTAAAATGTTTCTATTTGTTTTCACTTCATTTTGTTGTTTACTAGAACACATTAAGTGGGAAAAAATCTGACATGATTTATATTGGTTTCATTTTTTACATCACAAAAACTTGCAGTTTTAATGGGGATGTGAAGATTTTTTTTTATATCCACTTTACTTGCAAAAGACATTATATATATATATATATATATATATATATATATATATATATATATATATATATAGAGATATATATATATATATATATATATATATATTTTTCTATTGAGCGGGTTTTTAGATGAGATC
>CM074964.1:12095955-12110918 GCA_037577455.1 Pangasius macronema | reverse complement strand
TTTTCCAAAACGTACGTAACTTATTTTAAAAGATCACTTACTCGCTGGTCACGAATTATGTGAAATTTCAAGTAGGCCTGCAGCTTGTCAATATGATCTTCACTGTACAGCCAGTTCTTCTGCTCCTGTGGCAGACTATTGAATGCTTTATCAGTAGGCCAGAACATGGTGAAAGGATGAAATGCTCTATGCTGCAGCATATCCATCAAGTTGGCTTTCTGGCACCACACAAAAGTTCAAGTCAGTTAAGTAAGTGAATACAATATCAATATTTAATACAGATCAAAGATATGTAGGGGGTGTGACTGTTTAGAGCCAAATCAGAACTTATATTGTACATACAAACATGATTTTAAATGCTTTCTTAACATTATGGGAACTCAGTTTATGATATAGCAAAATAGGCTAAAAGAAATCGCATTTGATATGCCAATGATGTCAGTGTGGTATGCATAAACTTTTAGCCATAGAACATACTTGCTTAGCTAGCAAGCTAGCTAAATTCACTAATGTTAGTGACGTACAAAACTGTAAATCGATCTTGTGTCTATTTTTGGCATATTCAAGCTAACTAGCCGGCTAGCTATTTGGGAAGGCAGGAAGACAATTGGCATATTCATGGTTCCTGGCACCTGGCCGACATATGGAGCTGTTTATAGCCAATTTTTAGAGATTCTTGGTCATACAGTCCCCTCCGAAAGTGTTGAAACTGCAAAGCCAATACTTTTGTTTTTGCTACATACATCTACATATATTGATATTTACATCTACATGAAAATATCTAGATGTAAGTATCAGGAAATTGCACTATTTGTCCATGTAATACACAGTTAAAGAAGGGATTTATTTATAATTGCACTGTTAGCACCCAGATGAGGATGGGCTCCCTTTTGAGTCTGGTTCCTCTCAAGCTTTCTTCCTCATATCGTCTCAGGGAGTCTTTCCTTGCCATCATCGCCTCTGGCTTGCTCATTAGGGGTAAATTCGCATATTTACAATTTATTTTAGTTTAATTTATTTTGATTGTATTTATTTTGTAAAGCTGCTTTGTGACAGTGTCCAAAAGTGCTATACAAATGAAATTGAATTGAAATGAAAGCTGAAATGAAAATGAAATGAAATCATGATCTATCATCTCGTATTCATTCATTTATATCAGTGTATAGCAAAAACAAAAGAATTAGCCTTGCCGTTCCAATACTTTCGGAGGGGACTGTATATATTAAACTGTATTCTACACTGATTGTTTTAGATAGTTTATGCATTATTACATGTTCAGGGCACATGAAAATAGCTTTTTGGACCAGTTACTAGCAATAACATAGATTAAAATTCTTTTAAAGAATAACCAGAGGCATTTATGGCCTAACAAGTGTACTTCAAGCAGTGCACATACCTGTAGCAACTTGCCAAACATGGTATATCCATATGCTTCTGCTGCCGTAGTAACATTCAACTGAAATATAAATATAGACAGAAACTGAACTGAAGTGTTGAAAGGTTTATATATTTAGTTAAAATTTTCATTTTTAAATGAAAAACATCAGCTCTTTCCGCATAGTGTATGCGTGTATTTGTCTGTTTAGACTGTTCTCTTTTTACGAGCTAGCATTTTTTAACGTTTTTTTTTCTACTTAGCTTGACTGATTTAATTCAGTTTGTGTTTAGTTTCTGTCCCTCTTCTTCTAACAACCATTTTGCATTTGCTTCTGGTCAGTTGCTGGCACATTGTATCACTATAAATTCCTTGAATAGCTAGATGCTTGGGTTGAAGTTGGTCTCACTTATAATTCTTTCTAGATAAAAGTGTCTTCCAAATGAAAACATACAAATGAATAAAACAAAAATACATACAGATTCTTCAATCCCTGCAGTTTCTTCCTTCAGTTCATATGGGATGAGGACTTTATCTATGAAATGTATGACTCCATTAGAGCATTCATAGTCACTAGTGATTATTTTTGTATCACCGTTAATGTACACAGCACCCTGTAAAAATAAGATAAAAATGAGATATAAATATGTACTTGGTTATGTTACATTTATGTTGGAAAAATGTAAATGATTTGGTTCAGCTGTTAAAGGCTTACATCTCGTACGCTGAAATTCAACACATGCCCAGAAGCAGCAACCACACGTGTGATAGACTTAAGTTCTGATTCAGAGAGTTCTTCACAGCCTACAATGTGGTATCGCAACAGATCTGGGCTGCGTTTTTTAGTCTCCCATAAGTCAATCTGTTTGGAAAAATAAGAACCAAATATCATCAAAAATCATTTGGGTATATCAAGCTATAACCTAGAGCAGATGTACTGAAATAACAAAAAAATTATAATAATAATAATAATATATCCAAAAAAAAAAAGGTCTTGTTATATAGATGTGGATAAGTAACCAACATGACTGAATGGCAATAAGAGTTACATTATAAGGCTTTCAATGATTAGTTCATGGGTATAAATAAGACGATTCAAAGTGGTTATGATTTGTATCTAATGTTCAACTAGGACCACTGAGATATAAAACATTTTCCACTTTCAACTAGTACCATGGACTGTTTTGAATTTGATACTGATTCTGCTTTTGTCATCCGTTTCTTTTTAACAAGCAATGCCGTCAGTTTTGTACACAAACCAGAGAGGCTAAGTAAAATAATTGTAAAAAGAAATCTATTAAATTCTGTGAAAAACCTTTCTGAATTAATGTTTCTAGGCCTCTAGCTATAGTCTTTGGTCTGTTGAGCTGCCTTCAGCTAAATAATTTATCATTTTTTTTTCATGTTTATTGGCTCTGCTACAGTTTTTTTTTTTCAGATAATCAGGTTGTTCTATTCTCTGTGTATTAATTCAGAAGATTATTGTATAGCTCAGACTATCAAGTTTGTTCTATGCAATAAAATTAGAGGTTTGGTTTTACCAGGTATTATCACAGGTATTACCAGATTTCATTCTATGATACCCGACATCTTCTCAGACAGCTATCTTGGTCTTATGATTTTTGGTTTACAAAAGCACCAGTATGTCAGAAGACACAATGATGTCTGTTCATCTGTGAATAACCTACATATCTCTGTCTTTTAATAATCAACAGAATGACAAATTGGTAGAAACTGACTTTCAGCATAATTACCACCCCAAAAAGCGGTTCAGTTGTGCATTCCTACACCAGGAGACCACACCGATATTTAACAAATACATGATTACAAATATATCAAGAACCAATTTAAGTTTTTTTTTCTTAAAATTTTTTTAAATGACATACCGAGTAGTTTCCAATGTAATCTGTGTGAGGGACAAATACGGTGAACGGCCCTCTACTGTACAAATCCCTGACTCTTGATGCCTATACAAAACCATACATTGAATGTAATTCAAGCCTTAGTTACATTATTATTTATTAAACAAATATTAGGCAAATTTAAAAAAAAAAACTGTATAGAATGCTTTACTACTTACTCCTAGATTTCTCCGGAACCAATTAGCAGCCGCTTTGTGAAGAAGCTCCTGCCTCAAGCAATAACATTATTAATTTTTAAAGGGCATGAAAAAATTTCTGCCATTATCCAGATTAATTGTAGTGTATTCATCATTATTATGAGAGTTTCCTATTTGTGTTGTCTCTTAAACAGCGGATACTCACTCTACTGACAGTGCCCATACACTCGATACCATTTCCTTTGTAGCCATATCGGCATGTGCAGTTCCTCTCACCCGGGTCGATGTATTGACACAAAGCGTTGGGGCTGCAGCCTCCATTGTCCTGGATGATAATTAAAACAACCTACTGGCATATCATTCATTTCCTAGACAACCTGAGTAGCAAGCATTATTTGTTTCTCTTGGTATTTCTATTGCTCCTTCTAGTGCAGGTTTTTAACTTACATGAAACAAGCATATGAATTGCTGTAATAATGGTATATGTGTTTTCATTTAGTCTAAATGCACAGTTATATATTCAGTTTCTTACTTAAGAGCACAAAACAACTCAAGTGACATGGTAGTGAACATTAAATGCCATGAAGGACAAGAATAAAGCAATGTGTTTCTCTTCAGGTGACACCAGGGTATTGTCATTGGTGGGTGCAAATAGGGCCAGATTATTGAGGCTAAATTGTTTTTGCTTATGCTGAAGGAAAAATGCAGTACAAATATACAGTTTACTTCCAAATGTAGTTGATCAGCCAAGTCATCTTTTGTGTCCAACGTTAGCTTTTAAATTGCAGTGGAGGTAGAAGGTAACAATTAATGAAAACATAGATTCCTGCTTAGCAGGCAAACTGCATGTCTAAATCTTCATAAATATTTGAATTATGGTTATTAAGGCAGTTAGGGTTAGTGAATTATCCTTTTTGTGACATAATGAGCTGAATTTATTTTCTAGATTATTTTGGCACATAGGGAACTCCACAGTATTCCTTTTTGCTGACTTTCTGACCATCTCATACTATAAGACCTGGGTAAGTTTTGGGCTCATAAAGAGACTCAGGCGATCAACAAACAGACTGAATGGGACAAAAAACAGATTCATGAAACCAGGCAACCAGAAGACGATCATAAACCAGCATTAAACCAATATTGTGAACAGTAAACAAAGGCTTGGTATGTCAGGCAATAAACACTGAGCAATACTTTGCTGTGTGTGAGAGTTTGAGAGTCCTTTATATAGTGTTTGTGTGATTGAGTGCTTGTGTTCTTGATCAGTAGAGTGTGAAAATGACAACCAGTGTGAGCCTGACTAGTGTAGTCTGTGGAGGCCATGTTTGTAGGCCATGTTGTGTTCTGGGAAATGGAGTTTGTTGCTGGGTCCGGTGTTGACATGGCATACTGAAAGCCATCGTATTGGACTATATGGTTATCTTGCCCTGAATTTCTCATGCTGTTTCACTCCAAATGTTAGGTTTTGTACTCATACTTAAGCAATAATTCTTCATGGACCTCACATTGCAGGCCATAAAATATTAAGTTAAATTTCTCAGCAATTATCCAAGGACAGGAGTTTTACAGTCAATACAAAACCAAACAAAAAATACTTTTATTTATTTTTATTCATTTTATAGATTACCAACCTCACTTAGGTCCTGACTAAATAAAAAAACTTTATTATGCCTGAATTATATTTGTATCACATACCTTTAGGCAGGGATTTACCGGCCTGCAGACTCTTCTTTGTGCAGCGAAGCCTGGTTTACAAATACATGCAGCCTGCAATATGATAATATACTATAGTTCAGCAAAACGGTTCTTCAATTATTAACAATAAAAGAAGTCCTGAATTATTAAGGATTTTATACATGTAAAAGATGCTTTACTAACAGGATCTGTGAAGGACTGCATCTTTCAAAAGAGCAAAATATCACATCTTGTCTTTGTATGTTTGCTTAATAAATATGTAATTTGAGGTATTTCTAAATAAAGGTGCAAAATACAGGAGGGGGTACATTTTGCACTACCAAAGCAAATTGCCACTATGGGTACGGTGACTACAGGAGCAAATTATGATGACCAACAGGCTAGTATCAAACTTATGGAAGCCCTTTTCTGCCAGATAAAGACAAATTAAAGCGATTATTAAGATAAGTCTTAATAATAAGAATGTTTACAAAAATTATATCTTAGTAAAATAATCAGAAAGGACTGTACTCAAAGTTGGCAGCTTAATTTTGCAAGTGATATCAATATATCTGGAAAATTAATGAATCGTGCCCATCTTTTGGTTCTCTTCTCTAAAGAAAGTGTACCCACAGTTTGGATAAGCTAACTGAGCAGTCATCTGCTATGGTTACATTTCACTTTAAGTAGGTAGAATTCCTCATTTTATGTAAGAATCAACATGCCATATAAATGTAAGAAATCAACATGCCATATAAAATTCAATGCTCGTTATAAGTATCGTCTCCAATTTACATGCACACTCCAATCTCCTTCTATGCACATGAAATAAAAACCAAATTGTGTGTAACTGAGACATATTCCTCTGTTTCTGGCACACTTCATACTACACACATCTCACATATGACTATCTAAGTACCACGTAAGTGTGTATTTACATATTTTAAATATCGGAATAGTACTCATGGGCCAAATTCAAGAGCTGATTAGGATGTGCCCAGGCCAGCCATGTGTCCAGTGAGGATTCTCAAGTACTATGTGAAGTAGCTGTAACAAGAAGTAGGGTTTAGTAAATCATGGACTGGGTGTTTTTAACAGTTTGCCTCATTAGCATTAGAGTTTTTTTAATAATTATAATATTTGTAATATTAAAAAATAGATGTTTTAATATATTTATCCATACCTATAGGCATTCTATCTTACATTCTAAACAATACTTTATGAATGCCAATTTGATTAAAAAGGTCATAATAGTTATGATGTTAATAAGTAATACTGCTTACTGTGTTTGGTCCAGTTTTGATGCAATCTGTATTTTCAGAACATCCTCCTCTATTAACTAGACAGGGGTCCATCTCTGTTAAATAAGAACACACAGGATTAATCAGGATTTAGGTAAAAACAAACTGTGGTTCCAAACTAAGGTAAATATGAGAACAATGGTAACTTTATTATTGTGGCTACAGTACCATCATGATCAAATATACTGTATGTATCAAACGATGATGTGATATTGAAATTTCATCAGCTTTTGTTGTTATTATGGGTTTCTGTTATTTTGTCCACCTCCTTTATATGTGCTATATGGCCGAAGGTATGTGGTCACTGGATCCTCACACTCATATGTGGTTCTTCCCCAAACTGTTGCCACAAAATTTGAATCATACAATTATATAAGGTATCTTTGTATCCTGTAGTATTACAATATCCCTTCACTGGAACCAAGAGCCCCAAACCTGTGCCAACATGACAATTCCCCTGTGTGAGCTCCATGAAGACATGGTTTGCCAAGGGTGGTAAGAACTCAAGTGGTCTACAAAGATCTCTGACATCAACCACAGTGAACACCTGTGGGATGAATTGGAACACTGACTACAAAATTTTCCTGGGAGGAAAACCTTCCCAGAAGAGTGGAAGTTGTTAAAACAGGAAAAGGGAGGACGGAATCTATAATCAGATGTTCAAAAAGCACATGTGGGTGTGATGGTCAGGCATCCACAAACTTTTGACCATATAGTGTATGTAGTTTAGTAGTGCAAGTCACATTAATGTACCAGGCATTTTGATTACATAAATACATAGGAGATGTCTGTTATATTTCACCATTAACATAAAGTTACAAACAAAAATTTTACTGTGTAATATTTCTAATTTAACAATGATATGTTTAATAATGGTCAATATTATGGTCACTTCAATATTACCTCCTCTACTGAAAAAAAACAGAAAAACATAGCATGGTCATACACTGAAAGAAATTACTCATAAGCTAAACTTGTTATACTCATAAGCTACCTTTATACTTTACACTTTAGAATGTGTGGTTTATCACAAGATTAGTCAAACTACTGACATTAACTTCTTTCTTTGGTAGGAGCTCATCTATTCATATGTCTTACATACACCTATTAATACACCACAGATTTTATATTTACTAACAGACTGAAGACAAAAAAAAAATTACAAGTGTCAAAAGTGGAGGATGTGATTACAAAACGATGAATTGTCATAATAACAGAGAATGGAGATAATGGCTCACCACTAAATTTTAAAGTCAAGACACATAATTAGACATAAGGAGCTAGTCTGATGACTTATAAGACTAAGAGTGTCAAGGTATAAACTGGTTCAAAACAATGCTGCAATAAAAGCCATTAACAAAATCTACTGAACCAGCTGGAATAAGATCAGTGGAAGGTTCAGGGTCTTTTGCATACTCTCCAATATTGGTGATGTTTTAACATCTCTTACTCTTACCTATACACACAGTTCCATCTCCAGTGTAGTCTTTCTTACATGTGCAGCTCCTTTCTCCAGGTGAGATTTTTGTGCATGTTGCATATTCTGAGCAGCCACCATTATTGATGGCACACCTGTCAATTTCTGTAATTAATAAATAAATAGATAGATAGATAGATAGATAGATAGATAGATAGATAGATAGATAACCAACCCTCTTAATTATTTCTTTTTATATTTACAAGATGGCCATATAAAATATTTTCTGATTGGGTTGCAGATGTGCATTAATTTGTCACATCGGCTCACTTCTAGTGTAGATCCAGTCAAAACTTTAATTTCAGTTCTGAGTCAAATCTCATCAAGTTGTAATCAAGAATGTAATCAAGAGAGTGAGTATAAATAATGGTTTAGGCTTGTATTTATGCATTTGCCATTGCATCACTTAATTAGGAAAAATAAATGATCCCTGTAAACAGCAATGAAAAACAATGTACGTCACATCGAAACTCAGTGCTTGTGGCAAAGATATTCAATACATTTTATTTGCTTGATTTTCTTTTTCTTGACTTTACACTAACATTAATGAATTTTATTAAACTCTTTATTTAATTACACAGAAAGAAATTATTTATGGGGCACAGTGCACCAAAATGTTTTAATTAAAAAAAAAATTTGTTTTTTTTTCTGGTGACATAGATTACAGTAGATACGTCTGAAATTAGGCTTTCCTATTCATTGAACGTTATCATTTACCTCATTTGAGTTATTTAATACAAGCTGATTGAAATGCCAGCTAAAGCAAAAAATATTCTGCGCATCCTCTTCAATCATTTGCCTCATCCCCTCATCCTCCTCCCTTCATCATTTCTTCTCTTGTTGTTTTGAATGAAGTGTATACCTATGTGTATTTATTTCAGGAATTTTAATAGAAGTTAAGTATGGTCAAGTATTAAATAAAATGTAAAAAAGTTTATGTAATTTTAATGCAATTTTAGCAAAGCCCTTTACAGTAAAATAAAATGTAAAATTGAACTAATGAAATGATATGCAGCACATGCTTACATTAATGTTTGTTACATGATAGATAGATAGATAGATAGATAGATAGATAGATAAATGCTTTGGTGCTGTTGCCCCCAGACCCCCCTAGAAATTTTGAAGTACTTTAGTAAAATTCTTGGTGGGCCTGTGACCCAGTAGTGATCAAACTCTAGAAATGCCCTGATTAAAACCACTGAGCAATAATAATGCCTTGTGAGATTTAACCATAGCAACAGCCATATAATCATAAGCTACAAATATGTGGATAGAGGCAGGAGGTGGGGCAAGTTAGTTACATAAAATGACACTTAAAAAAAACAGTTATTGGTAAGTAAAACAGGATTTTCCAGGATTTCACTCGTTAGCACCCTTGTCATTCATGGCCTTGAGTACCCCACTCACTGATGTAGCTATCTTTTTTATTTAGCTAATGTTCCACATTCTCTCTAGTTCCTTTTCATTCCCTGGTATATCTGTAACTTCTCGTATTTGTATATTACTTTCATATGGGATTGCCACATTTATCACCACTGCGATTTTCCGCTCCTTATCTGTTATTACTCTGGCTGTCTGGCTGGTTCGCTATAACTTGTTTATCTGTGTGGATCAGGATGTCCCACAGGATCTTAACTTTGTTGTTTCCTACTCTCTGTTCTTGTTTCATACACCTTCACATTCATGCAATTAACCAATCATGTGGTTTGAGTATTTCAGAAACTAGCAAACTCTTTGGATTTTCACCCACAACAGCCTCTAAAATTTACAAAGAATGATGTGAAAAACCAAAAAACCCAGTGAGTGGCAGTTCCACCAGTCAGAGGAAAATACTTAGATTGGTTTGAGCTGACAGGAAGGCTGCAGTGACTTACATAATCACTCTATAGTTCCCAAGTGATTGCTTTATTGTCCGGATTGTGAGTTTGAATCCTGGCAATGACACAGCCATCTGTGGCCAGGAGTGCTCTCTGGGTCGGAGAGAATGTTAATGGGAGAGCTCTCTCTCCCATGTTAATCACAGCGACACTAGCCAATTATAAGCATCTGTGAGCCCATGCATGCAGAAGGGGGCAGACAGCACTTTTCTCTGACATGTGTTACTCTGCCCTGTGACAAAGCATGAGCAGCAGTTTGAAGAGATGCATCATAGCTTTCACTTTCCTCAGTTAGTATAGCTGTTGTATGATAGGGGAGATGTGACTAGTGGGTGGGAATTGGCTAAGACTAAATTAGGGAGACTAGGGTCTTTTTTCAACTGTGGTGAGCAGAAAAGCATCTCAGAACATACAATATGACAAATATGACAAATATTAACTTGTGCTCTTATCTTATCGACCTATATCTGCATTGTGTTGCTGCTACATTATTGATAATTGCATGAATGAGCAGGGGTACAGGTGTTCCTATTAAAGTGGTCAGTCAGTGTATATATGCATCATGTTCTTATTATTCCTCATAATAATAAAATATTTAATAATATTAATAAGTCTTTTAAACAAGACCTTGACAGAAGGTGCCGTTTCCACGGTAACCCGCTGCACAGATACAGTTTGGTTTTCCTCCTGAACCCAGAGAAATACAGCTGAAAGAAAAGTTTACAGACACAAACAAGCAGTTTTCATTAGCACCACATAGTAGCAAAAACTGCACATGATGGAGAGCAGATTAAAATTCAGTGTGCTGTCTTATGCACTCACTTGGCATTTTGATCACAAATGCCTCCGCATTCATCATTAACGATCTCTGAAAAATGAGATTAAGCTACTTTATTGGAGAATTTCCAGGGATGAACATTACTAACAACTTATAAATCATTGTATATTTATTGAAATATTCTAATAGAATTTGTAGCACTGACCTACAGAACAGTTTGCTCCTTTCCACCCCTTGTAGCAGATGCACTGGCCATTACCATCTATGCCATCCAGACATTTTCCATGCTCACAGCGACATTCTAAAACGAGAGAAAGATGTGTTCTTGCTTAATTTGTTCTTGCCACCTTTTATCATGCCACCAGCACAAGGCCCACATAATATATGGGTTGCTTTTTTATGTTTGAACTGGTTACATTGTTTTCTCTGTTTGTTAATTGTCATTACCGCCACCTGTGTCCAATTTCCCAATGTGTATTTAATTTGCCCTGTTCCTTAGTTTTGTGGCTTGCTGTTTAATGTTGCCAGCCCATCATGTCTTGAGTAAGTTTCCCAGGGTTTAGTTGACTGTTGGGACTTAAACCCACATACTTCTGTTTACTAGGACTGAATGACCACCGTCTATAAAATGACTGAAGTGAGAGCATATAATGATGTTACCTGATTTGCAGTCTTTGCCATATCTTCCAGGCTCACACATTTCACATGCTGTGCCATGAAACCCTTCATTACACAGACACTCCCCACTGCCCCAAAGGCCATCCTGGCATTTGCCATTGTTCGAGCACCAGTTGTCCACAGTTCCAGGGCATTTAAAACAGTCATGTCCAAAGTATCCTGGGCAGCAGGTATGATCCTTAGAGAAACACATGTTCCCATATATATCTTGGGTTAACATGTGATTTGTACCTAGATATTGATATCTGTATAAACAATGGTTTGATTTTCAGTTGTCCTGGGCAATATGCATATACACTATCTATGTACAGTGTGGGAAGTCAACCATCTGTCAGCATAGCAGGAGTTGAATCTCCAGATATTATTCTATTGTACAACCAGTGTTTACTTTTCCTCTGCCAAGGAAGGTGTTTTCTGTTTGGTGGCAAAATAAATGACAGCAAACTGTATTTTCACCTATTACAATAGAACTAGAGTCATATTATGGAGGTGCTCTTTTTAATGCTTTTTAAAAATAACCTGATGATGTTTTCTGTGGGGAAACACCTTTTACCTAATGCCGGCCTGATTCAATCACACTGCAAGGAGTATCTACAGCCAGATGAGCCGATCACTTTCCATTTGCAATGTGTGCTGTGTACATTTACATTTGTCTTTTAATATGGTCAAATCTATCATCACTGCAAACACGTGTTAATGATATAGTTTTGAGGGAAAACATCTAATTTGCACTATTTTCTAAAGAATCTACCAAGGGTTTTGTTGGATACTGGTAGAAGCTAGATTTTATGTAGATGACACTATAGCTCCACTTTGGTCCCTGGAGGACTAGTGGTTAGGACTTCCCAGCCAGGGAACCAACCCCAGCAACTGAAACAAGACTGCATAGCTTAATGAAGTCATTTCAATATATATACTTCAAGTATATGAAGACTTGAGTATGCATTTATTGATTTCTAAAAAGGTTTTTGGGTGAAACAGGATTCCATTACCTGTTAGAGTGGCCAGTGCAAAACTAAATGCCAGTGCAAAACTAAACCAGCAAATGTCAAACGTCAGACACCAAATGTGTCTTAACTGGTGTTGAGGATTATGTAAATTAAAATTTTCACCAAACTATGGATTAGTTATAAAGCCACTTGACAATGAAAATCTTACCTTAATAACTTTTATACAGTCCATCATGCAGCCTGACACTAATTTTCTCCTTCGTCCTACTCTTGTCCTGTATCTACAATTGGACTTCATATTCAAAGGGAATGCATTCCTCACCTTAAAATGGAATAAATTTGTATGTCAATAAAATTCAATTCAAGCATGTTCAGTGTAAAAAATGCTTTTTGGTTAATCCAGATATTCAAGTTATTAATCCAGATATTTGGTTAATCCAAATATTTCCATTTACAGCATGGTGAGACATGGTGATGAAGTGCAGTAGATAATATGGACTAGAATCTGCAATGTATGATATTAAATTGTGATTTATCTAATATGGAATCAGATATGAAGTGGTGATGTGATTTACTGTATATAATAAGGAATCAGGTAGAAAGCAGATTAACCAGTTATACATGCACCTATTTTGTACCTAAACTCATTGGCCATTTTATCAGGTTTTATCAGGTTATCAGGTTTTTTATCAGGTTTATCGGGTACTATATATGGCACTTTGCAGGTAAAGAATTACTTATTGCTTAATTTGACAATGGTGCTTTACTTCAAACATCAATGAAAAGGGACCATAAGACCATAAGAGCACCATTCACCAGATATTATTTAGGTGTTGGGCCATTCTCAGCTCAGCAGTAATACTAACATGGTAATGATGTTTTTCTGAGTGTGGCCATTTACATGCATTTACATGGAGACCTAGGTAGCTGATAATATCATGACCTACACAGTGATGGTGGAAGGGTGGAAATCTTACTGTTAAATTAAATCACATTTTCAGTGATGAATGTGATAATTGCAACTAGAAGTATTCATGCATAGCATATTGGCAACATACATGACAAGAGTCCCACAATTTCGATGCTTGCCATCATCTCATTCATATATCATATTTATCTTTTTATTTTCTTATTGTTAAATTATTGCTGCTTTTATGTTTAATTGTATTACCTCTGATAGCTGCATTTTCTATCCCTGTAGTTTTTTTAGGCTTAAAGGCAAAGGTATGTCTAGTCCTTGAGTTAAATATGGTGTGACCTTCCAGAAATATTACTGAAACACCCATAGTGCCTACTATTCAACATTTTTACACTGTCTAGGATTCATAGCAGGCAAATATGATCAAATAAATTAAGGAATGCATTCATTTGTGCAGTTAAATATGGAATTATAATGATGGCTTCTTTGACCTTTTATAAATGTTGACCTATTATACTTTCAGAGCCTAGGTTATTGGTGGTAATGGATAGAATAGAAAATAATACATTACAAATGAATAGGCATATTATATGGTGCTTCAAGGGCTTACAAAAATGCTGATGTGGCCCATGCAGGTCTAGACGCTATTGAAAAATCCCATATCAGGCACCGCTACACCTCTGAGGTGTTCTAACACAATTTTTGGACTTTAGTTTTAGCCCGCCTAAATACAGCCCAATGTGAGTATATCCAGAAAAAAATGTACATATAAACAAAATAGTGTCTTTTTTTTTTTTTTTTTGAAACAATTTAAGTTCTGTGATTTCACGAGCAAGTAAAAGTTGTGTTGGTTGTGATAGGAAGGAGGGCTCTGAGAGAATGGCTAATGGCTAAGGCTTTTAAGTTACTGACTGGAAGGTTCTGAGTTCAAATCCCAGTGCTGCCACTGTTGGGTCCTTGAGCAAGACCCTCAATTACTCAGTTGTATCCTGTCTCACTTGAAAGTTGCTTTGGGAAAAGGCATCAGATAAATGAGCAAATGTAAAGCAACAAAAAAAGAGTGCTGCAGTCCCTCCCCCAGTCAAGCTGGAGCATTCTGAATACCTGTGTAGTCGAATGGGTACACATCAGAACTTGGTGGATTCTGGTTGTAATCAAACTCAGTCCACTAAAGCCTGGTTCAAGGCAGAGCAATGGAAAAAGCATGTTGCTTGGTGACTATGAATGTGTGCACATGGTGGATAATCATGAATATCCACTGGAACATGTGTCTATGGATTATAGAAAACAAAAGCATAGGATAACCTGACTAATCTTACAAGCCTAAAACATAATTTTCAGAAGCTGTTAAGGGATACGCCTATGAATGCGGTCAGCAATAAAAAGAAAACGTGTTGGATGTGTGTTGCTCTGACTGGGAAATAGTTTAATAATGCATGTTAAACAAATATACACTCACTGGTCACTTTAACAGGAACACCAGTACATCTGCTCATTTATGCAGTTATCCAATCAGCCAATCATGTGGCAGCAGCACAATGGATAAAGTCATGCAGATACAGGTCAAGAGCTTCAGTTAATTTTCACATCAAACATCAGAATGGGGAAAAATGCTATCTCTGGGACTTTAACCATGGCATGGTTGTTGCTACCAGACGGGCTGGTTTAAGTATTTCAGAAACTACTGATCTCCTGGGATTTTCACACTACGGTTTCTAGACTTAACTCAGAATGGTTTGATGGGACCATTAAAAATCATCAAAGTACACACATTGTCAGCTATCTTGGACTCTAAAATATCTGTATACATATATCTCTGCATGTGGTTCTGGTATAAGTACACTATATTACCAAAAGTATTCGCCCACCTGCCTT
>CM074964.1:12061164-12073265 GCA_037577455.1 Pangasius macronema | reverse complement strand
GGAACCTCTTAAAATAAAGCTGAAAGTCTACACTTCGATCAAATCTTGATTGTTTTATTTCAAATCCATTGTGGTGGTGTATAAAGGCAAAATCACAAAAACCCTGTCATTGTCCAAATACTTAACAGACCTAACTGTATATTCCTAGAATACTGAAATATTATTTGCAAAAAAAATCTATGGCACTAACTTTCTAAGATACCAAATAAAGCTCACTAATTTGTTTGTGCATTCTGATAAATTGCGTGTGCAGTTCGTTTTCAGATGATTCACAACAAATAATTAACGTAATTTTGTTTTGTACAAAGTAGTGGAAGGAAACAATACTGAAAAACTGTTCAAACTACAATATGAGTGCAAAATGAAAGAGTGTAGACGTGTTTTTTCTTCGCAATGTACATGTCAAGAAAATCTATTCTCATTTTAAATGCTGTTAGAATCAGAAGTGCGAATGAGATACTGAGTCAAAATTTCTCAAAAGGTGATTAGTTTTTAATGATTGGTTTAAAAAAAAAATCAGTCTTTGCTAGTGGACTTAGACTCTCTACTGTATGCACGTGTGAACCAATTGCAGATTACAAGCAGATTACACGACAAGGCTCGGGTTCGTATTTGTAGTTCTCCAAAGAACAAGTATGCTGTTGATATAGCAATCAGCAGCGCTTTTTTCCTATCCACCAACCAAAATGCTCTACTTATTTGTTCAAAGCAATTTTTATTTTAAGTGTTAAGCAACATACAGTATATACTGGTGGAGCGATGCACATCAGTGTGTGCTACTTGTTCAAGAATCTCAGCACCTGATGAACTACAGACATGATGCAAGGATGGATTCTGACCATCGGTAAGAACTAGTTGATTAAATTAGCTTGTATGGATGGTAGAAAAACATTTTATTTTATTAATCAGAAACACACATGGATATGTAAACAGTGACAAAAACTGAGCAAAACACAGAACAGTGCAGAAGTATCTACTTAGTTATTTAATAAATTTATGGCAGAAAAACGTAAGATAGCATATTTGTTGTTATAATATAGCAATATAGTATCTACAGTATTATAACAACAATGATTTGTTATAATATAGCAATATAGTATCTATTACTACTACTAATGATAATAATTATTATTATTACTATTATTATTATTATTAAAGGCCCAAAGGATGTCTTTTGTGTTTATTGATATTAATCTCATTAATATGGTAATATAATATAGAATAGAATGTAACTGTAAGTAAAACGAAAGTTTTATAAATTACCTCACACACACAGGTGCCATTCCCTGATTCACCATCCATGCAGGTACCATGCCAGTTACACACTTTCCCTGATAAGCTAGGACATGCTGAACAGATAAAACACTGCCTTAATACAGTTCACTGAAGCAATAGGAACAGCGTAGACGATATCTAAAGCAGCCATGATGATCTATAGGCATCAAACTCACGTGAACACAGAGACCCGAAGAAGCCGGGACAGCATCGCTTTATGAGAGTGACTTTCTCACAGGAGTGAGAGCAGCCAGGCAGCTCCAGCAGACGATCACCGATTTGCACCGTGTAGCTGAGAAATCAGACACAATACACTCTGACTAAAGCTAGACAGAAACGTCAAAAATCTGTCACACTCAGTGCAAAATATGCTATCTTGCTATAATATGCTATATCCTGAATATGGGCAAATTTATCTAATATTTCTATTTATGAGATTATTATAAATCAAAGACAATACAATTCAGTCTGTCTTAGATTTCAAGATTTCAAATTTTCTTATTCTATTCTCTGATAATTTTGCTTCTTTCTAAAAAAAAAAAAATGAAAATTAGATTTAAAAAATTGCCAGTAGGACAAGAAAGTTTCAAGCTTGACACTCGTTACAATGTCTAGAAATTATAATTATATATTTGGTTCATTGTAATGTTAAATAGGAATTACTAGATAAATTTGACTATATTCAAGATATATTACATTATTGTCAAGATATACATTTTTGTCATTTTTGCAGTGCTTAATCCAGATAATCAGGGCCATCAGGAGAACTAAAGGATGAACAAAAATGAATCATGCGTATCAGCCAAACCATATTTGGTGTCCATTTTGTCTTATAGTTATGAGGCTAACATAGCAAACGTTGCACAAACTGCATGAGAAAATAATCGCACACTCACCTCAGAATATATCCTTGGGCTCAGTA
Source organism: Pangasius macronema (assembly GCA_037577455.1). Classification (NCBI taxonomy): domain Eukaryota; kingdom Metazoa; phylum Chordata; class Actinopteri; order Siluriformes; family Pangasiidae; genus Pangasius; species Pangasius macronema. Next base: position 12,071,068 of record CM074964.1, on the reverse strand, counting down.
ATACAATTTGTACACAATCAGTTTCATAAAATTGCAGAAGTCTATATTTTTAAAATCTTATTTTTATATCATCTGTATGAATTTTCTGTATACAATTCCACTTCCTACCTGATGCTGTGTTTGATGGCTAAGAGTGAATCACCTTCAACATTATTACTATTCTAACTCAGTAATGTTCTTCTGACCTTTTTTTTTTTTTACAGATAACAGTCTACCGTGTAGTGTCAGAAACCACATAAACAAGTCTATTTAATAAGTGAACAAATCATTGCCGTTTGAGGTGAGTGTGTAATGATTTAGGCATGCAGCTTGCAATAAATTGTGCTAAACTTGTTACGGTTTGTTACTTGTTAGCAAAAGTAGGCTTGTAACTACAGTACAGAACAGTAGAGAACAGTACAGTGGAGAAGCACTGAACTGTCCATTTTTATTGTTTTTTTTAAATCACAAATGGTTTACTTTGCATTATAGTTATTATATGATGTGCCCTTGATAAAACAGGGTTTCTTTGCAGAGCTTAGTTCAAATCCACATCTGAACATTACAGCTGGTAGTGTTGGTGCAAAACTTTTGTAGATTTCTCGTATAAGCTGGATGAGATGTTGTCATTTACCGGCACTCAGCATCAGTCGAAGTCTTCTTGAAGCCTTGTGGGCAGACAATAGCAGGTGCAGCAGCACAGGACGTGCACAGAGTGGAGTGGCGTACAGTGCGTGGCTCATCACAGCGATTCGAGGTAGCCTTAAACCAAATTAGCAAATCAGATCAAGGAAATATGCTGTGCACGGAAAACCAGCTGGTGTCTAAGATCTGAAGTTACAGTGAAATTCGAAGGGGAAATATCTGGCTACATGTTGCCTAGAAACTGCAAAGAATTTAAACCTTACATACTAAAAGGTACCATAAAACAAATCAAAACAACTTACCTCGATTGGTAAACTACACAGCACTACGAGTCCTAAAATGAAGAGATAACGCATGGCTGCTTTCTGAGATCAAGGACACTTGGGCACTCCTAAAATCCTCAAAGATAAGCATGCAAGAAAAAATCCACCCAAACCTCCCTTAAACCATGAGTTATGAGGCAGGATGGAGAAGTTTCACTCTTTCATGTCCACCGAGTTCTTTAGCATTCTTCTTGCTTTTGGGGAATGAAGTGTCAGTCTGTTCCTGGTGAGCAAGGGAGGTTCTCTAACTGACTACGCACCATTTCGTAAGAGAGGAGAACGAGTAAACGATCTTTTCCTGACAGGAAAATGGACGGATTTCCTCTGCCATGTCTGTTAGGAAATCCGTACTTGTCAGCTGACCGCAGTGTGAGGTTCAGCAAAATACCAACTGAGAGTGACAATTAGCCGAATCATTGTTCAAAGGTGTCCAGCAATATATCTACTACATACAGATGCATGTTAGATTTTACTGATACAGATACAAGTTACATGTGAGGTTTTCAGTAGCAACAGATTATAACTTGAACCCTGTCAAATCACAGTATACCCACAACGTTGCTCATTTGTACATCTTTGAAAGCCAGGCAAACTAGCAAACTGGACCATTTAGTCATCACTTATGTCATCAAAAGAGCAGGTAAAGTTGTAGAGAAAATTCCCTGCAAATATCCATCTTACCATGAAAACATAACGAGCACACAATACATTCCCAACTTAAGTCTATATTTAACTGATTGAATTTTGAAGGAAATATGTTCCATGTGTCATATGTGATACAGCCATCAGTTACAAGGGATTGCTCATACCAAACAGCATGCTTTACCAAGTCATCATTTCAAAAACAGGACCGAGTGATCATCATCAGCAAGGCTGAAGCGGAAATGGGCATAAAGGGGATTTTTTTTTTGTTAAATTCTGTCTTATTTCAGTTTGAAACCACTAAAGGAAGCCTTGTGGTCTTCACATTTACTGAAAGACTGCTTCTCATGTCATATCCATAACACATTTTCATCAGTAACATATACACCAGAACTTTTTTATTTTTTCCCAAATCTCACTCAAATAACTTTCTCATTAATGATTTCTGCAACAGTCTTTCAAATCTGGGTTCCCTCTTCTGTTTCTTCCCACCTCACAAGCACATGCCAGTGAATTGGCGACTCTAAATAGCCCCTAGGTGTGAATATGTATAATCATTCCATATTCATATTTCCGTATGAATATATGGAAAGGATGCATGTAAAGTCTTAAGCAAAAAAAAATTCAGAGAACATTATACTTGATGTAAGTGCAAAAAGTTTCCTGAGTCAGTATCTGATTTTTGTTACAGTTATATCCTGGACTATGTGGTGAATGTATAGAAAAAGTCTTTGTTTCCATGTTATAATAATACAGTTGTTTATTCTTCAATTAATAATGATGTCTCATTCAGTTTTATATCGTTTTGTACCGTTATTAAGCAAACAGGAATTACAATAGATATGAAAAATGTTTGATCAGCAGTAATGGACCACAAATATGTGATTTGGTTAGGGGAAAAAACAGGCTTAGCACTGTAAACCAGTGCTGCGTAATCAGAATAATACTTTCCTTTCCTTTCCTGACATTGTTTTGCTTCCAGTTTGAACAGAACACTCTTCAAATAAGAGATGTGCTACCATCAGCCAAAGTAGGCCAGTTCATAAGTTCACAATTATTAACAGGAATTGGTGAGATATTTGTAAATTGAGTTACAATTCTTATAATATATATATTTAAAAAAGATTATTAGATAAATAGATTTGAAATAAATTGTGGTACGAATACAAATGACATTTTTAACATCACCATCCATTCTGTTTGCTCAGTATATAGTGATCGTATGTTACAAAAATAGGTGTATGATTATAGCGATGTTGGGAATTGGTTTTCCACACCTTTGCCATTTTCAGACACTTTGACACTACTATCTAGAGCATCCAAAAGGGTGACATATTTAACACTCATTCAAGTCGCTTTTTTTTAACATACACATTATTATGCCACGGTGCTGCTCTTAAATCTGATTGCTCAGAAGGTGTTGATTAATATTCTATAACAGCAGCTCTGACAATAGTTCCAGCTCTAATCACGATCACAGGTTTATATTAATGCATCTGTTCTAATACGTTATCATGTCTGTAGTAATTATAGCAGACGTGCCACATAATCTAAAAAAAAAATGTTATTAAACAAAGAAAAACATCATTGATGCGGTGAAGTTTTCTGTAAGGAGATGTTTATTTAAATTTTACTGAAGGAGTCTCCAGTGTCAGCGCTTTGTAACAGTCAGTAAGTTTCCTGCCACGAGAAAATCTTCATGATAGGAGAGTTCGTGTTTTCCTGTTCTTTCCCTGTAACATGACCAGCTGCATTTTTTGTATAGCAAACTACAAAAGAGAGAAAAAAATCGAAGTTGGTGAGGGAAAGTGTTTATAACAGGATAACAGGAAATTGTTTCGCACAACAAATGCAACTATAAATGGATAAAAAGTATGAAGTGTTGTAATCACTGGCAAACTGCTCTACTATAAGAGGAATAAAACACTGCAAGACATGCTGTTATAGGAAAATAATCAACTTAACAGTAAGACTTTGTGTCAGGCTGCATCACATCACATCACATCACATCACATAACTGTTGATTATTTTCCTATAATGCCAAATAAACTAGCAGTAGATGAGATTTTTGAGAACAGTGGACCTGTAGTGCATTTTTACTTTTGTACAAATTGAATGTACTATTTTCATTTGACTCACTCTCGTAAAACAAATATAACAACTCTGTTAGTGTTTGAAAGCGCTCAGCACCACTTTACCATCATTTTAAAAAAAAATTAAGAACCACGGGTATAGGGAATCCTTCATTACAACGTTAATTTAATTATTCTTCCAACAATAAAAATGTCTTATTTCTGCTGAGTGAGTGCTCTTCGGTTTCTATCTAACATTAGCATGATTCAGCTCTTTCAATTTTCTTGGCATACTCAATCGCTCATGATATAAGAAAATAAATAAAGAAATAAAAGTTTCCTGTAATTCAAAGGCACAGGTTTAAGTGTAAGGTTTTGCAGTGGCCGCAAAAATATTTGTGCAATGACAAGGCTGAACATCGCTCTGCGCTCTGACCTTTAGCACTGTGCACTCTGCCTTCCCTGGAATAACAGGATGCAATGAGGTCAAAAGGAACACAATGCCCAGCGTTGCTTCCTCACCCAACATCTCCCGTAAATTTTTAGTTTTGTTTAAAAAAAAAAATGGTGTCAAGTTCAGTAGCACAGAATAAGAGAGAGTGAATCCTGTTAATGCATTGTTCAGCTCTGCCTCTCCACTAATATCTTTTGTGTGCATTCAGAAGTACCACTTTCTTTCACAGTCCCTTCACTCATAGAACAGGGTGAGCTTGTGGTCCACACTCTAAAATACTGAGTAATTATTTTATATGAAATATATTTAATATATACTGGAAAACGTATACATATTGATTGTGTGTAAATGTTTTATTTATTTATTTATTCTGATTTTGTTCCCTTAACATGCAAGGTTTTTTCTTTGGTTGTTTTTTAAATCACTCTGCCGAATGCAAAAGGAGGATCTAATACTGCTGACTGTCATGACTGTGTGGACAGAAACCGCTTAAACAAAGGGTGTTACGTTTAACGCCATTAAATTTATCCTTCCTCTCTACTAAATTGCAAAATGCGCACCACACATTCCTACTAAATCCTCCTTTCTTGCATAAAAAAAAAACAACCCTAAAGCATATTTTAGAATCAGTGCAATTACACAATGTTTTAATGTAGAAAGACAGTATGTGTTCTAAGATTTATTTACACTGAGATGCCGGTTTATTAGCTCCACGTACCACGTTGGTTCACCTAGTCACTGTACAGTTAGAGGCTATGAGCTCCACTTTTATGCTCCTCAGACGTGTCAGTTTCTGATCACAGACCGACTGTTATAGTGGATCCTTTTGGTTAGTGTAAACTGTTTCTCAAACCAGCAGTATAATTCAAAACCTTGTACTGAATTAGCCTTTCAATTTTTGTGTAACTATTCCTGCAACCTGTAGCTATTTGTGTAAACCAAGCTCCGCCCCACTAGGATTGATTTTGATCATTATTGAGTAATTAAGTAATTTGACTTGAATTTTGTAAAGACGGCAAAAATCCTAGAACTAGTTCACAAAAATAGGTTTGCATTTTATGCAAATTATCATAAGTTTGAGTGGGCGGAGTTAAATTGTTCAAAAGGAACATTTTTTGTTTTTTGCAAAAGAATCAGGAGAATTTCACTGTAGATCATATTCTACAACAGATATGTTTGTTTTTATATGCCAAAACATGAAAAGTGCCGCCAGTGGCCAAGCTGAATGAGGTCACACCAGTTACTAGTGGGTCTTTAGATGGACCTACCATTCAAGTTTCATGATGATAGCTAAATGCCTGCGGAAAGCTGATCAGATGATGGCGGCCATGTTTTATTAAGTATTCAGGTGATCAGAAATCCAGCTACAGGTTAGCATTAAGATGCCATATACCAGAATTCAACTCAATCAAACTTAGGGTAGCTGAGAAACTTTGCATATGGCCTCAGAATCTTGTGCTGTCTATGCCTTTCAGGTTTCCATACGCAACCATTCAGCTATTTGAGTAAATTAGGCTCCACCTTGTAAGGATTGCTTGGGAGCCATGTTTTTGCAGATGTTAATATATATTGGATAATTACTGAGGTTCAGTCTCAAATAAGACTTGAGTAATTTTGCACCAGTTTTATGAAGATATGGTAAAAAACCTAGCATTTGATTGCAAAAGTAGGTTTAGCATGTAATGCAAATGATCTCAAAATCTAAATGGGCAGCGCTTATTGATTGGCAGATAATAAATGGGCAGACAATTAATGACCCAAATTGCAAATTGCTTTAGAATTAGCCAAGGAATCAGAGAATCCTCGATATATGGGCTAAAATGTACAATGTAGCGCCACCATCAGGTCAATCGGGCCCATCTTTCTTGCGTGAGTAGCGAGAGGGAGCACGATCTATTGACTAACTTTTACATCTTTACGATCTATGGTTTGGTTTCCACAATTCGTTTTATGGGAGAAAAAGAATAAGAAAAACAACAGTGTACTTGTGCTTGGACCCCTAATAATAATAGTGTAAAAATGTATTTAAATGAAATTAAACATTTGCATTACAAATTTAAAATTTAATGTAAAATTAGGCCACTTTATTTTCATTAATTGATGGGTGAGAGATGGTCTTTGAGCAGCACCTTTTTCAACACTGCTATAAGGGAACTGGTTAATACTTAATGGAAGCTTATTTCCCACAATCATGGGTAATACATAACTTTATGAATAACAAATCTACTAGAAAACTACTGTGGTTTTAACGTAAAATCAATTTTATTTGGATATAATCAGTGTTAGAATCTGATTTTAACATGAAAGCATAGTGCTGCAGTCTAGTTAATAAATAAGTGGTCATTTTATTTCTTTACCTGAATTCAGACATCATACATTACAGAAGGATTTTCTTTACTGTAGTAGATGGAGTATTATTTGAGTTTGACGTTGTGTAATATAGGTACACTACACCAAATTTATTTAAGTGCATCTACCTCAATGGCTATTTTATAAGATACCAGAACTGTGTAGCCAATTAAATGACAAAGGCGAATCTGAAAATCAAGCGTTCACACAGAAAAGCACACATTTGCATTAAAACACGTTTATTTTTGTTAAAAAAAAAAAAATCCAAAAAGTGCATGCTGAGTTCCTAATGTCCAAGGCAAATAATGGCATAAAATCAAATTCACTGATGGGTGACATCCTGTAAACGTTTCTATTTGTGTAAACCACAGCATATAACCTGTACAACCTAATATGACTGCTCAAAAAGCCAAAATACCTTAAAACATAAAACATATGAAACCATTCGATTATTAAAACCAGCTAGGAACTGACATATTTTATGTCACTTCTAATAAAATACAACATTTAATAACACAGTTCTCTTCAGTAATTTACATTTGGTAGATTGTACACAGCAGCAGATAAATAAGATTTAAGCAATGAGAGAAGAAGAGCGAAAAGAAAATATTACACTCGTGTGGACTCTATACACAACTTCCCAGGATGCTTTGTGTTGAAAGATTTAGTAAAAATGTAACAAAGAATGTGTGTGTGTGTGTGTGTGTGTGTGTGTGTGTGTGTGTGTGTGTGTGTGTGTGTGTCTGTCTGTGTGAGCTGAGAGGATTTTTCTTTCCTTCCTTTGTACTACATGATGATAACCAGATCCAATTTCAGCTTCAGCTTTTTTAGCTTTAGTTTTCCCTTTGAAGGTTTTCTGCTATCCAGCCATTCACTAAGTCTTGAATTATTCTTCAATCTTGAATGATTACTTTCATTATCAGTCGCAACTTCAATACTATGAAAGACATTTGGCTGCCGTGACTCACCAGTACAACACAAATAAAACTGCATTGCCCTTATCATGGGTATCGTCAGGTAGAGCTGGGCAATAAAATAAAATTTAATAGTAAATTAATTTTAATAGGAAAAGTAAGCAGAAAATCTAAAAGTTTAGGTAGTTTTAATCGTTGTTCAACCCAACAATTAAGAAGACCATACTTGCACGATCAATTTAACTGAAGTGTTGCAAGCCATGCTTGGAGTATAGAAAAAAAAAATAATAATAACATCCGTGTTCTCAGATTGCCAGAAATTATTCTGTGATTAAAATTAGTTAATATAATTTTATGTCTTAGGTAGCTAGTGTATCTGGCTTTTTTTCCCCTCCCCCACCCATGCTCACAAAGCTCCACCCCCAGGATCTCTCAAAATCTAGCTAGCTAGTTCAGAATTCATCCTCAGGTTAGCAGAACAACTGTCACACGTGCTAAACGTGATGACGCGTGATGACACTGAAGGGCATCCATAACGCAGTGTCTGCCAAAGTTCCTTATCGGATGCCTGATTAAGCAGGTTCCTGCCTCCATAATAAAACAGAATGTACAAAATCTGGACATTAGTAATGCTGCTGTGAATAAACTACTGACAAAAGGAACAATTACAGAGTGCATGGATGTCAAACTGAAGTAGCTGAATGATGTTTGGCTGTTATGACATTCATTTTTTGCTGTTTATTTGTATGTAGTATCTCCTTTGTTAAATTGTTAAATGCAGAAATTTTCACAGGTCACTAACTGCTATGCTGGTGTGTTCTGTCACTTTCAACTTTACACGTTCAAACTTTCACCTTTGTTGGCTCATATTGATATTATCATCATTTATGCCAATCCTGGATGCCTGAAGACTTCATAAAGAAAACTAAAGCTGAGACTAAAACTGAAGCTAAGACTAAGCCCAGTCACCTTTTAGACATAGTCTTTCTAGATTTGTTTTTCTATTACCTTTTACCCTCCATTATCCCGTGAGCTCCAGCGGAAGTTCCCGGCTGCACAGCGCTTCCCACTGGCGAGCCAGAAGTGAGATCAGTCTCTCCCTGCTGTCTGCACCTGGCACAAAAATACACCACTGTACTTCGCTCTCAGCCCCGTCACCACCCTGCATCCGTTTCCTCTCCTTCTCATCTGAGAAATGGTCCATGGTCAGATGGCACAGCAGATCAGGTCCAGGCACATCATCAAAGACCAGTGTGAGAGCCTGTGGGTATGGCTGGTATCCCATGAGCACACGGTCCAGGTCTCGTATCCTGCGTGCGTCCGTGAGCCTGTATTTGTCCCTCTGAGGCGGCTCTTTGGCAAACTGCGGCAACGGGTAGCTGATGTAGTCCTCATCCAGAAGGAAGACATGCGTGCTGCTCAGAACAAGGCTCTTCGGCTGCAGCTCGGCCCTCGCACCTGGACCACTCTGCACCTGGAACACCAGGGCGTAGAAGAGGACGTTAAACGAGTGCGCAGGTCCCTGAGGGCCCTTCCTCTCCGCTGCGATGAAGGTCAAGTCACCGATCTCCTCCTCACTCGGGTAGACAAACTTCACCCGGCTTGAGTGCACCAGCTCGTAGTTCTCCATTTTGCCTATTTTGGAAGGCAAAACACAAGTGTAATTTACATGCCACCTATTTGACACGAACCAAAAAAAAAAAAAAGATGATGGCTGATGTATCACCATGAAGAACAATGAGGTGTCCTGACTCTCACTCTCATTGGTAGTTACCACATCCTGTAGCTTTGTTTTATTTGCATAAAGTTAAACTCCTGAACATTACTGGGATGCTTGACCCACATTGCATTGGCAACAGCTGCTACATTTCCCGCTGCTGTAAATTGCCAGCTCTGGTTAAAAAGAAATGACTTCTGGCAGTGTCATTACATCACATCACATCACATCACAGCCAAAGTAAACTCAGGATAATACAAGAAAGCCAAGACAAATGCAATATAAGACACAAAGAGGCAGAAAATAAGCAGGACTGCCATAAATGTAGGCTCCTTTACTTTGTCTGCTTCTGATTTCACTCTATTCTGGGCATTAGCGCTTGCAGACAAGGTAGAGAAGGACATTTATTCCAGTCATTGGTTTTGATTGTTTACTTTAGGTTTGAGTCTGTAGGGCTGTGAATGTTAACACAGGCAGAATTAGTTTTTTTATTTCATCACTCTTGTATTTACAGCAATTTTGCTATAAAGCTGAACCTGGATGTTTTATTAAAATAAATAAATAAATAAATAAATAAATAAATAAAATTCATAAAGTGTCCTGATGTAAATATCACTTTATACCCCATTCTTAATCTCTGCAACTAATGCACTAACAGTCTACGTTAACTGATAGTTTTGGTTGAGAACAAAAAAAATTAAAATCTTGAAATTATCCAGTCTGGATATTTTCCTATGATGTCTAGGCAGATATCAGCGAGAAAAATATCAGCGAGAATCAAGGGGAAGGTGTACAAGACAGTGGTGAGA
>CM074964.1:11991196-12013108 GCA_037577455.1 Pangasius macronema | reverse complement strand
AGCAAAAGTCAGGGGTGACCATTTGTAAGCAGCTCATGAAGAGTCGTGTCATTTTGTTTTCTGTTGGCTCACAAGTCGAAGATTTGGTTTACGAAGATCGAGACATTAGAATTTGAATTTTAGTTGTAGTTTATGTTGACGCAAAGTGACAAAAAGTAACAGCTAACATCTTTCACGTCCCCTTCAGTGAACTGACTTTTTATTTTCGTTTGGTCTGACCACTGCTTGAAAAAGCATTAAACTTCAGTATCCAGGCATCTCCCGTTTAGCTGTAGCTAGGGGTCCAAAATTGTAAATACGATGGCTAAATTGCAGATATTGGCAGCCCTGTCATATGAAATGTTACTTTCTGACATACAACCCACTGTAGGACAACTGAGAAATAACATTAGCACTAACAAACACTAACTACATTAACCCTAGTAGTGCATTTTGATTAACACACTTGGGCCCTCATGCACCGAGAATAACATGTACAACATGTATGTTTTGACAGTCTAGTACAAATAAAATCATAGCAATAGAATTAAAAGAGTTTTTTATTATTTTCTCTTTTCAGTCGACGTCAACAACGACACTAGACTAAGAATGAGTCAACATCACTGGTTCCGTGCCTCTTCCTTTTCTTCTTTCTCTTCCTCCACATCCTCCTCCTCCTCCTCTGAACTGCTGTCCTGGAATCGAGGATCTACTTGCCAAGCCACTTTGGCCCCTTTTATAGTCTCAACTTTGTATTCTTCTGAACACAACAAATTCAACACCATCAACATGCAGGTAATCATGAAGGGGAGGAGTGAAACGATCAATTCACAGCATGAACCTTTCAACAAGTTTCACAGCTTTATTACTTCAGTCAGGAAAACTGAAAAAATCTCTAAGTACAAAAAAAAAAAAAAGAAACAACTTTTATTTGATTTAAGCCTGTTAAGCATCATATTTGGAAATATAATTTTGAGTCTTAAATTTGAATCTGTGTATGAGCAGCTGTCACTTTTTCTCTACTTTTCACACTTTTTTTCTTAAGCTTTTCTTTGCAAATTTTTATCACCTAATTAGGAATTGGTTGTAGTCTTGTAGTTGCGTTTTCTTTTTTTGACAAAAATAAATCATAGTTTTAGTCGCATTTTGGCCATTATGTTACTGTTGTTTTTTTTAGTCCAGATATGTTCATGTAAAAACTTAAAATTTGAAATATTTTAAAAATTTGAAAACTTATATAAGTTTTATCAATTTTAGTCACTAAAACTGTACAACTTCAATCAATTAAAATTATTATTTTTTCTAAAATCCCCTAAAAATTTTCTTTTTAAGTTTCCAAAAATGTTCCATATTTAAATTTTTACAAATGCACATTGAAATTACTGGCTTCTCCTTTGATGTACGGTAGCTAAATTAAAGCTCTACAGTGGCTGAAACTATTATACAGCTATTATTAACTGTCTCTTTTTCACAAGGAGGTGAGCACCTTCATTACTTTCCACACACCTGATATTATTGCACTGCACACCACACAAAGCTGCATCAGACACCTTATGAAACACTGTACTTATTGCTGCTACAGATATACTTTCTGCTGATACACTACCAAATAATTCACAGTTTACAGCCCATGTTCTGTGTATTCATTGTCCTCACACTGTTGTGCATTTGCACTTTATCTAGTCTTGCGTACTGTTCTGCGAACGTGCTACCAGGACCTCTTTGTTGTAAAGCAAGGTCACATATGTTCGAGATATCTCCTTACTGTTATTTTTGGGTTTTGACTTGATTAGCGACTTTAGTCATCAGGTATTAGCTTTAACTAGCTAGTAAGTGATCATATTAATCCAATAATTTTTAGGGGATAAAACATTTTTTTTCCACTATAGTTGGAATGATTTGTTTTACCAGACATGCTTGGACTATAAGCATAAAATTTTAATACCAACATATGTAGGGAAGGAGGCAGGTCGCACAACACGTCTCAATTAATTCCCTTATATCCGCACTTTCGCAAAGTATGTGTTACTGTAAAAAACAACTTAAAAATGAATCTTAAAACTTAAAATCAATCAATAGTTAATCAAAAGTAGTACCTCTGTACAATGAACGTTTTTTTAGCTTTAGTTAATAAAATTAACAGTGGTTTGTGTTCATAGATTATGTAAAAATAAAAGAGCTTTTAGATCCTCCTGGTTATAAAATGCTGAAATCATTTCTGGAGACTGAGATGGAAATACTAATTTTCTGCTGACAGGCATATTGTCACACTTTTTCTGTCCTGATTAGTGATGACCTTATAGACTTTTCAGACTAAATATACTGGGTGCTCATGTTTGAGAACACAAGTTATAGTGTATGTACACTAGAAGTCATATTTTATTACATTTATTACTTTCTTCACTAAAGCTAAATGTAGATCTAAGCAACAGTATGCTTTATTTAGTATTTTCCCAGAAATAAAACCTATATGGAAGAATGTAACTTTAATTTACTATTTATTATATGTATGAATAAATACATACCGAATTTCTTCTTAAAGCATCTGCCTTAAACTTGAGTTCAGATATGAGCTGACACGATTTTTTTTTTTAGTTATATGGAAATCAGTTACATATCATTCTGCACACAAGCATTTCTTATTTTTAATACGTTAAAACGTGAATTTACAGTTCTACTATCATATGAGAATCCACACTTTTCAGCAGTGATGTATTTGGTTACGTGAATGGACGAACGGAAATAAAAAATGCTCACCTGTTGTAGGGGTCTTTGTTACTGCGTCATCTCCAAAGAAAGAGAACTGAAATCCGCTTGTACCGAGACTAAGAGCTAATCTACTTTTACTTTTGCGTCCGTACAGAAGAACACCACGAAGAAGGAGCAAGAGTAGTACATCTTGGTCCCATGAAACTTCTTTCTTTTCATTTTGGATTTCTTTCACCGTCCCAAATGCCTCTTTCAGATCTGTAGTCACGTCATAGTAGATGTCCTTAGAAACCTCTGGAAGCTTCTTGGCCTCCTCGCGTTTCTTTCGCCTTTCTGCTTTGCTGTGTGGAAACGGAAAAGCGAAAGTAGTAAACAAGGAGTAATGAGCAGAGCAACAACAGAGAAACACTCTGAAATGAGCAGTGGTGAACAGACCTTTCTTTTTTTGGCGTGTCCGTCTTGGTTTCAAAAGCTGCATGAGTCTCACTTGAGGGATCGTAGTGCAACGCTGAAATGTCCCTGCAGTGTGACAGACACTCAGTCAGTATATAATAGTGAAAAAAGTTTCACTTTTGCTCTTATTTTCAGCCTGAATAGCAGAAGACGTACTTGAAGATTTTGCCTTTTGTCGCCCCTTTACTTGTGTCACTTGGCTGAATGCTGACATTAAGGACACTTTGCAGGATGGACAGATTTTTCTTCTTCTCTTCAACAAGCTCCTGTTCTCCTGGTGTTTGCAGGGGTTCCATATCTAAAATGAACATTTATGCAAAAATGAATATTTACGCAAAAATGAACAAGTGAAGAGTCTTGGATTATTGGATTGAACAAGGCGACTCTAGCCAAAACAGAATGATGTGAACAGTTAACTCCTTTCTCCAGGTGTGTGCAACTGTCCTGTGATGTTACATGACAGATATACCGGCAGAGAGACCGGCTGCCATACAGTAGGGGAGAACTACTATGGAGAAGATTCGGTGCCTGAGTGAGAAGCATTCACAGTGGTGAAAAAAATGTGAACTGCAATACACAAACAGGAGTGACATGCAGAAAAGGTACCACACTGAAAAGCAAAGCTTTCACTGCTCTGCTCTTATGTCACATTATCTATTCAGTACAAAACCAGATTTTGATTTTTAAGAATTAAATGCTGACGTTGAGTCAGAGGGATATTTAATCCAAATTGCATTTCATTTCACTTTCTTTGGTGTGTTGCAATAGTGCCACACTGAAATGCAATCACTGTCCAATCAATGCCCTAAGCCAGAAACAAAGACTTCCTTTCAGTGAGAACTGGGTCAACATTTATTAATGAAAATTCTGCCAAATTATCGTTAGCCTCATAGCATATATTTGGTCAAACATGACTTAGGCAATTATGGTATGAGGCTAACGTTATAGAGGTTTGTTCTAGAGCACTTGTTTTTAGACTTGTCCTTGCACAACATGATTAGCTCTGACTGTGCAAGATATGTTAGCATATCCCAGCACTAGCATAACAGTCAGCTTGTCTCCTAGCCGTACATCTCTTGGCGGTGTTGATTACACAGTTACAGTTGTTTTTGTTTACAAAATTAAGATCGTCTGACCTTGCTCCTGTTCTTCATCATCACTTTCGAGAAACTTGACATCCATCTGAAATCTTGGATCTGTTCCAAATCTGGACTGCATCTCCATGAGCTAAAGGAGTAACACTCATGTAAGCAAGTGTACAGTAGAACACCAATACAAATCATCTGTACGGTAATCAGAGTGTTCAAAGTGACCTTCTGTCCAGCTCTGCCTTCAAACTGAGGCTTGATCTTGAAGCGATCTTCCTCAGTGCCATCATCCTCATCCTCACTGCTGTCAAACAGTTTGCTGCCCCCTGCCTTTTTCAATTCCTACACAATCCAGACAGAAGCAGGAAGTAACAGGATCATAAAACTACAAGGATAACAAGGAAGGACAATAAGAAAATGCTGAAAAAATATCTGGTGCATCTCTGTTTTTTTTTCACCTTTTCTCTCAGGTCTTGTTTTTCCTCAGATCCTGGTCCATCATCTTCATCAGAATCTTCATCAAAAAGGCTGACTTTTTGGGGTGTTGTGTTTTCACTGTCATTATTAACTTCATCATCGGAATCAAACACAATGTGTTTCCCTTTGTTCGCATTTGGCAAATCCTTGAGAAAAAAAAAGAATTAAAAGCATTATTTGAAAAAAATTAAAATGTATGTCCTTTAATATGTACAAAAAAATACAAGTCATTTAACATGTCTCAGCCTCAGACAGTCCACCCATGGCACACTGAGCTTCTGCTATCTTTTGTACACTTTTCTGGCCACAAGCTTCAGAATGTTGAAGGCTGCAATTTGATTGGTTCTCAGCATTTCTGTGCATATGAAGTGTCTTGTGCTGGTTGTTAGCAGGAAAACATTGAACACCACAACACAATGAGTGCTACAAAGTACAAAAATAAGTCTTTAAAAGTTATTAAAGAGTTCTATTTAAAGCTCTTAGTGGTGAGTGAATGAGATGTGTGTTTAGAGACTGACTGCAGGTTAGCAGAAAAGGTCTGTGGTTGGTCATCTGCCATGACAGTGTGTGAAAGGTTTTGGCTGTGCTTATTGACCAAACATACCAGACTCTTTAGCACACACCGAAGTCTGGCTTGTGAGACTACTACTCCTGTAATATTATATGATGAAAGGTAAGCAGACACCAGTGGTTTTATTTAAATGGAGTTTTTCTTTTTTTCACCTGCCACCCCTTCCCTCTTGGGAGAACAATAATGTCTTCATTAAAAAAAAGTTTTTAAATTTTGATATTAAAGCCACTCTTAAAAAGAGGGCTCTATTCACAACTGGCTCTGTATGGAAACACACACACACACACACATTCATATACAAACCAACAAACCCAAAACAGGTTGTCTGTCTCACATAAGTTCTCTTCTCCTTCTATTCAGCAAGGACACTTGTCATGGTAACGCTGAATAATGTGGCTTCATGGATCATTTCACCAAACAACAGAAGTTTTTTTAGGTAAATATTGAACATTTTCTTCAGAAAACGCAATCAAATTAAATTCATTGATGAACCTTTCTGCATGTAAACGAAGCCAATGTAGACTTATTCATGCTCCTTATACACATATAGTCAACATGTCTCAATGATCAATCCTTTAGAAAAGTTGTGTGTAGATGCTTTCGTAAGCCAATCCAGCGAAACAAACCCAGCCAGATTAATAAAAGCTTCAGTATCTTGCATTGTGTACAAGATGTATGTTACTCATTATTGTTAGTAATTGTTCATGAATATAAAATGGCTGAGCTTAAAGAAAAAAGTTCATTAAACTTATATGAATATAATTAAGATATTTAAACTGGACAAAGTAATCCGTATGTAAAATTGTAGTAACTCAAACTAATCAATCGAGGTTCACTCGAGTGAGTCTCCTTATACATGTTACACAAATTCAGGAGCTTTCATAAATCACAAACGTTTTTCCAAACGAAATTTTCATGAATACCAAATTTCTTGTTCTTGTGAATGATTTCCTGTATAGATTCATTCATATCCACTTTGATAAATGAAGCCCAATGTGTACAATGGTTACTCACCACTTTCGAAAGAGCACCCTGTATAAGCTTCTTCTGTTGCTCGGACTCTTTCTGCCTCTGTTCCAAAGCAGCGAGCCGCTTCTGATTGTCCTGCTGCTGCTTCACCGGGTCTAAAACAGACTGCTGAAACGGTTTTGGACCCGAAGCAGTGTTTTCATTAATCTGTTCAGAACTAGGCTTTGAGGCTGCTTCTGGTTTATTACTTTTGCCCTCCTCTTCACCACTGCTCGTCTCTGATTCTTCAGTGGACCCAGAGCTATCAGAAGCACATCTTTCATGTGTGTTTGAGGTTTTGGATTCTAAAGGGAGGATTTGTTCTTCCTCCTCTTCATCACTGGATGAATTGCTCCTGGGTGAGTGTTTAGTCTCGGGTAAAGATGTTGGATGTTTAGGCACAGAAAGTCTCCTGTCATTTCCTTTTAGGGAAGAACTTGGTTTAGAAATGAGCTTCTTTGGTTCTTGAGTCATTTCCATTTCATCACTGGAACAATCCGTGTGGACTTTGGTGTCTTTCTCATTTAGCGTAGATACCTGTGCACTTGATGACTCTTCATCTTCCAGTGTTTTCAAGCCTGGTTTTAGTCTTTTAGGTTCCTCACCAAATTCACAGTTCACTTTTTCGGCTGCTCTCTTAAGTCCAGTGGGTGTGGCAATGCTACCAAAAAGGTCCTTCGTCCCAACAAAAGCAGGAAGACACGACTTTTTGTCTTTTTGCTTTTTCACCTCTTTGTCCTCATCTGGTCCGAAGAGAGATGCTAAAATATCCTCAGGGGTTATGTCAGTCTTTTTTGACTGAGCTCGCTGAGGTCCAGTTTCATGTACAGGAGATAGTTTGGGCATTTTGCTTGGTCCTGCCTTTGCATCACTGTCGCTTTCTTCATCCTCCATATTTTTAACAAGATCCTCCAAATCTGCTAGTGACAGCTCCAGCCTGTGGCAGTTGCCCATCATGGCTTCGTAATCAGAATCAGTGCTTTCACTCGATGATTCGGCGTCATTATCCGACTCTGATTCAGTAGGTGTCTGATTGTTTTTGATTGCAGGCTTCTTCCCATCAATCTTCTTGGACTTTACAGGAGACTTATTACTGCCTGTTCCAGTCTTAGTTAGATCTTCAGCTTTGCCTGAATTTTTGTTCTGAGTCAATATTTCATCTGTGTCAGCCGAGTCGTATTCCTCATCGTTCTCTGGAGGTCTTAAACCAAGTTGTGCAATGATGCCAGATTCCGCTCCACCCCAGAACATGTTGGATTTCACAACAAAGTCATCACCCACTACCTCGAGGTTTCCTTCATCCTCTGTCGTGACTGGTTTATGGTTTTGTGAAAGTTCTTGTGCGACTAGCATCCGGAGTTCATCCTCCGAGTCAGCATCGCTGTCTAACACACACACAGGAGGCTTATGACTTGGCAGCAAACATGGGGCACTATTTCTATTCTGCATTGTCGGCCCCCTCTCACAAGCAGTTGTAGAATATGGAATATTGCTCAGGTCCAAACTTTTTTTGGTCTTCGTGGGACGCTTTTTCTGTGGCGGGAACTCGCCTCGTCTTCTCTTGCTGATCTCGTCATCCCCGCCGTCTATGTGCCACGTCAGTTTGGACACTGAAGTGAAGCTGTCCTCGGTTTCAAGTTTCTTGATATTATGGCAGTGCTTCGATGGATCATACTTGAGGACTTAAAGATCAGTTAAGACAAACCAACTGGTAAGATGTATATGAAATGACTGAATTAATGACTTAAATACCCTTAACAAAGATGGGCCAGAGCCTTGTTACAACACAATCAGGACCATGTGACCAACTTCACTTTTACCCACTATGACAAGTATCTAATGAAACGCTGAAAGCTGTTTCTTCTACGAAGGTACACAAATGTAAACATGAAATATACTGAAATCTATTTCTCTTTTGAATGTACATATGAAATAAAAAGATCTTTGTAACCCTAGTTTTTCCATAGATGTTTTTAACATCACTACTTTTTTGCATACACTGCAAAGCTAAATTATGAGAAAAAGTCTCTGCTGAAAAATGGAAGTTTCCAACTGGCTACAATGTAGTTGGTTGCCCTGGCAACAAGCATAAATGGAAAAGGATATCTTGTTTTTCCCTTGACATTTCAGATGAACGACAGGAAGGACTCTTCCAAATTTGCTCACCACCCAGTCCTACAGAAAGGACAAAGATAATAAAAAAGTTGCTAAAAGTAGAAGATAGATAGATATCACAATGTTACATATTCATATGACGCTGAGAAGGTAAAGAATAGGAGTTCGAGTAACATTCACACAACACTCATCAGATGACTCGTCTGAGGAACTTAATGGAGCCAATCTTTCACATCTATGTCTGGACAGAGGAATCATACTGCAAAGATGAACCTTATGTCCTGGGATCTCAGTTCCTGGAACAGCTGCTTTCATGTGGAAGTTCTCTACACCAGCTGCCTTGAGGGACTCCACGATTTTTTCTTTTGCATCAATCCTTGGTGTCTGAATCATCTCAGCTGCTTGCTGACGCTCCTCTGCAAGTCTGGGACAAATTTCATAAAGGATTCCAGTTTACTTTTACTGCTAAACCATCACTCAGCATTAATATCAGCAGGTCTTATGGGGTGTTCCTGGTATGCAGTGGTTAGTACTTACCAAAAGTAGTACAAGAAAGGACAACTGGTGAACCGGCGACAGAGTCTTGGTGCCCGAGGCTCATTGATGCGCAGGGGGGAGGCTTCTGAGGTCTTGTGGAGTCCATGCCTCGACAGGTCAGAGCTGTTTTGGTGGCACAAGGGGGACCTATACAATATTAGGCTGGTGGTTTTTTTATGTTATGGCTCTGAAGGTGTGCTGTGGTATCTGGCATCCAGACATTAGCAGCAGATCCTTTAAGTCATGAGGTGCGGCCTCCATGGATCAGACTTGTTTGTCCTGGACATCCCACAGATGCTCGATTGGATTGAGATCTGGGGAATTTGGGGGCCAAGTCAACACCTTGAACTCTTTGTCATGTTCCTCAAAGTGTTCCTGAACAATTTTTGCAGTGTGGCGCATTATCCTGCTGAAAGAGGCCACTGCCATTAGGGAATACTGTTGCCATGAACGGGTGTACTTGGTCTGCAACAATGTTCAGGTGGGTGTTACGTGTCAAAGTAACCTCCACATGGATTCCAGGCCCCAAGGTTTCCCAGCAGGACATTGCCCAGAGCATCACACTGCCTCCACCATATTGCCTTCTTCCTATAGTGAACCCTGGTGCTATCTCTTCCCCAGGCAAATGTCACAGACGCACCCGGCCGTCCATATGATGTAAAAGAAAATGTGACCATCATCAGACCAGGCCACCTTCTTCCATTGCTCCATGGTCCAGTTCTGATGCTTTTGGCAGTGGACAGGGGACTGCATGGGCACTCTGACTGGTCTGTGGCTATGCTGTGATGCACTGTGTGTTCTAACAGCTTTCTATCATAGCCAGCATTAACTTTTTGTGCTACAGTAGCCCTTCTGTGGGAACAGACTAGACGGACTAACCTTTGTTCCCCACGTGCATCAATAAACCTTGGGCGCCCATGACCCTGTCGCCAGTTGTCCGGTTGTTTGTCCGGTTGCCTTTCCTTGGACCATGTTTCATAGGTACTAACCACTGCACACCGGGAACACCCCATAAGACCTGCCGTTTTGGAGATGCTCTGACACAGTCATCTAGCCATCACAATTTGACCCTTATCAAAGTCACTCAGATCCTTACATTTGTCTATTTTTCCAGCACATCAGCTTTGAGAACTGACTGTTCACTTGCTGCCTAATATACCTCACCTCTTGACAGGTGCCATTGTAATGAGATAATCAATGTTAGTCACTTGACAGTGGTTTTAATGTTATGGCTGATCGGTGTGTGTGTGTGTGTGTGTGTGTATATACACATTTAAACTATGATCATAAAACCTACCTGTGTAAGAAGCTTTCCTTTGCCAGTTCGATTTGTAATGTTCCACCTTTCCATTTGGATTTGTTCAACACTGTGATGCCTGTATATAAAGAAGGAAATGTCACCTATTTTCTAATACTATAATTTTTCAGCATTTGGAAATTTAACTAAAAGAACAGTGTGCCAAAAATGATACAAAATTGTCTCCTTAGGCTAAATGTAGTCAGACTCTGATTGAAATGGTGTCGGTCTTTGATTCTTTAGACTGCTTTCACAGTAGGTGTTTTTCCTCAACCACCAGCACACATTTCACACATAATCCTGTGGAACGTGGTTGTAAGTATACACCCATGAGGCAGATGCTTTTAAAAAGTGCTGGTGTTTGTGGGTTTTTTTTGGTTATAGCAGCACTTCCCAAGTTGAAAATATTAAACTTTTCAGTGCCATCAAGCACTTTTTTTTTTAAATCTTCCAACCAATCAGATCTTACGATTATAAGTGGGCGAGAAAAAAAACCCAGTAAGGACAAATTGAAAAAGGTCGTTAGTGAGAGAATATTAGTAAGGAATAAAAGAGAACGAACCATTGCTGTTATAGGAAAAGTTATTGTTACCACATAACAGCATGCCCTGATGTGTATTATTCCTCTTATACGACAGTGATTTGAGGACGATTACAATTTTACATTTATTAATGAATACTTTTTATCTGCTTAGAGTTACACTTAATGTTGTGGAACATCCACAACTGTACCTGTGGCCGCATACAGTCAAGTCGCCCAAGCAGCGAAAATTCTCTTGATTTTTGTCTTCCAAACAACGTCGAAGGCAAACAACCTCCTCATGGCCAGAGTTAAACCACCATTTATTACTGATAATAAAAGTGTGAAGCATCCTAAGTTTTATACTGGAGCTCTGAAGTCAATGTAGCTAACAAGTAGGGAAAAGCTTACAGCCTCCTGTTTAGCTCTGTAAACACTGCATGTCTACATTACCACATACACGCCTCAAAAGACACCAATTGTCTCAGTAATAGCATCTGTAAAAAATAAGTCCCCTGACATTGCAGATTATGCAGAACATTAAAAGATTTAATATTTTAAAATATTAAAGATATAAATACAGTAAAATTTGAGCCTACTCAAGTCTGACTCTTATGTGGAGGAAGAAAGTGATTCTGGCTTTAAGATATCTGCTAATACTCTTTTAGTTCTGCAATTGTCCATTTTATATATAATGGCTATACCATTCTGGTGTCAGAAACCACATAAGCATGTCTATTTGAGGTACAGTCTGAGGAGAGTGTCAATTTGCCTGACACTAAACTACAAACCATAAGCATCCTTTACTTACTAGCTTCTAAAGGCGGAAAAAAAAGGAGGCAAACTGCGTACACCGAACATGTCATGGTTGATCGAATATATTAGGGTTAATAAGGAAACCTATGCACAAAGTACATCTTCATTTAGTGCATCTATTCAATTTAGCATACGTACATCTTTTGTAGTCAGAATCAGAAATATTTATATTCACGTAACCAAAGATCTTCAGAGGAGATCCTGCAACAAATTCCAAGACACAAACAAAACAAAGTTGCTTGAAGAGCTTTTTCAAAATCATTTCAATATATTATACATGTTATGCACTGGAATGCTTCATTTAAACTCTCACCGTTTTCATCCTTCCGTGTTATTATCTCCACATCAGACACCTCCCCGAACTTCCCGAATCGATCTCGGAGATCTTTCTGAGATATTGTGTGGCTCAAGCCACCGACGTACAGTCGCTTCATGCTTCAACGCTCATCTGCTCTAGACAGGAAGCAAACGTTACTTTATCCACAGCTCTCCAAACCACCAACCCATCATGCTTAGGTTTCGATGTGTGTGTAATCAAGACTGGGAATTGTGTTACAGATGCATATTGATTGAGAATCACTGTACAATTTTGTCATGTACACAAAATGGAAACCATTTAAAGGAGAAAAATCCACCCTGAACAAACTTGCATATTATAATTAACCCGTGATCATCAGTGGCATCCAAGAATGATTCTGTAATGAAGTTGAAATCTTTCATTGACATGTTGGTCTGATTTTACTTTGGTTAATAGTTTCCTACATTACCCATGGTGCCAACAAGTTTAGCCTCTGTTTCGTCTCTACCTAAAGAGAGCGATGCAGCAGAGCTTTAGTCCATTAGTCTCATCTGTACACTCAGCTCAAACAGATCAGCTTCCAAAGCTTCAACTTTTACACTGATACCAGTCAGTCAGTGCTACTGCGTTTGTCATCTCGGAGATCACCAACTAGCTCAGTCGATGAATCCAATGCTTGCTGCCTGCACTAATTATCATTTGAAATTCTCTGTAATATGACATTAAACATCACTGGAAAACGCTGAGTGTGGACTAACAGCAAAACCTGATTGCTATCCCTTATGCTTGAGATTGTTGGTCTTTTCCCTCTTATTAAACACCGTTATTCCTGTGCTAGCAATGTCCTTAAAATAACAAAAATACAGCAACAGACTATTAACAAACTAAACACAGCACAACAATATATTTAATTTTACACATACTGAATTTGTTTCAGGGTGGAGTTTTCCTTTAATACAGACACTGACAATATTCAGATTTGTCTTCAGAACCAAGGAATTTCATACTTATTCACTTTTGCTGTACATCTGTTGTGCATTTCGACGTTGTGGATATAAACTATTTTACAGATTTAAGCATATTTTCTAAAGTATATTTCCATACAAGATTATACGACGTTTCTGTCTTCCAGTATTATGCAAATTATTTATTGATCTATATAGAATGTTATATAAATTTACTCTTACTGTGAGCTGAGTAACTCTTATTTTCATTCATAATATTCTGCTTATATTAAACTATACAGAAATCTGTTTTTTTTAAATTAGTAAACAACTACTTAACAACCTTCAATTAAGATGACGCCATGTTTTAAAAATAGTCACACTTACGATTCGATCTGTTTAGTATTAATTAGCTCCGGTTTGCTGAATAAATAAAAAAAAAATAAACGAGAACTTATTTATTAAATGCGATTTACACTGCAGTCTTACTTCTCACATGTCGCACACTAAGCTGTGTCACATTAAACGGTTCCGGAGTAGAAACAAGTACCAGGTTTTAGTTCCTACATTTAATGTTTCTTTCTCGTTAAAATATTTTTAGTACGTTTGTATTTTATTATTGTGTGTATTTTGAACAATTCATCTTTACTGCTTTGTGATATTTTCTTTAAGCATATAGTGATTAAAACTGTAACGGGTCGGTTTCTTTTTATTTACGAATGACGTTCACGAGGATAGCTGCACGCGATTGGTTTAGTCGACGTTGGCGGGATTTTGAGTGATTTGACATCGGATCCGTTTCAAATTGCACCTCCCTCCCTCTATTAGTAGACTACTTAGAGAATAAACATAGTGGCTTTTACGTCATATGTAGTCCACTGTATATTAAAAATGGAACAATTTGAGATGTATCCATAGTCTAAACTAAATAATCCACCACGAAGAGGTGTGCTGTTAGTATACTAACTTTCTCATGCGAAGTAAGTTTGCAAGAAAAAAAAAAGAAAAGAAAGAAAATGTCAGTATTTTAAATTAACTTGCTAACGTTAAGACTATTCGAGGGTATTCGTTACTGTTAACTAAATATGTTTTAGAGAATGTTTAAAACAAGTGTAAATACAAGTATAAAAGTATTTTTCATAATAAACTAAGTAAGTTAAGTAGCTAACTAATTACAAGCCTGTAAACTAACTATGCTAAGTTGTAACGCTAAGTTATGGTGTTGTGTCCAGTGGAATCAGGGAAAAACATGGAGCACGATTATCAAGAAGAAATAAAAGTACTGCAACAAGAGATAGAGATGTGTGAAGCCGAGCAGAAGGAGTGTTTACGAGCTATTTCAAGACAACACAGAGAAACCCTGCAAAATATCTTGTGAGTAGCAAAGAACTAATCCTGTAGCTTTACATACCATTACAACTAAATATTAAGTTTAACTGGAAACTGCTTCTTTTTTTTTTTACAGAAAGACCATCTCCATCCGAAAGGACAGAGAAGATGGAGTGATGAATAAAGATGTTTCAAAGCTCATGACTGAAATCAGTGATCTGGAGAAGGACCACAGAAGACAGACAGACATCAGTGGGATATCTCTGTCCGAGTGCTGGGTCAAGACACTGGAGAAAAGTAAGAATGTGTTCGAGTATATGATAAAGGATTGGTCCCATAACCAGTGTCCTATCAAGTGTAAATATGTGTGGCGGTCTGCGAAAACCCTCCACATAGACAAACTATAGCCAAACGTATGTGGACACCTGGCCATCACACCCATCACACGTATGTGCTTCTTCCCCAAATTGTTGCCACACAACTTGAAGGACATGATTGTATAGGATGTCTCTGTATGCTGTAGAATTATGATTTCGCTTCACTGGAGCTCAGAGGCCCAAACCTGTTCCAGCATGACAATGAACCCTGTGCACAAAGTGAGCTCCATGAAGACATGGTTTGCCAAGGTTGCTGTAGAAGAACTCGAGTGTCCTGCACGGAGCCCTGACCTCAACCCCACTGAACACCTTTGCAATGAATTGGAACGCCGACTGCACACCAGACCTCCTCACCCAGCATCAGTGCCTGCTCTCACTAATGCTCTTGTGTCTGAATGAACACAAATCCTCAAAGCCATGCTCCAAAATCTAGTGGAAAGCCTTCACAGAAGAGTGGAGGTTACTATAACAGCAAAGGGGGACTAGAGTTGAGGTCATAAGTTTGCATACACCTTGCAGTATCTGCAAAATGTTAATAATAAAAAAGAGGAAGAAGAAGAGTGATCATAAGAACTGCATTTTGTTTTTTGTTCCGTATTGCCCTGACTAAGCTGTTTCACATAACAGATGTTTACATATAGTCCACAGGACACAATAATAATAACTGAATTTACACAAATGAACCAGTTCAGAAGTTTACATTTGCTTGATTCTTAATACTGTGCTGTTACCTGGATGATCAACGACTTGTGTTTTAGTTGTTCCTGAGTCCTTTGTTTGTCCTGAGCATTTAAAATGCCCACTGTTCTTCAGAAAAATCCTCCAGGTCCTGCACACTCTGTACTTTTCCAGCATCGCCTGCATATTTGACCCCTTTCCAACACTGGCTGTATGATGTTGAGATCCATCTTTTCACACTGAGGGACTCGTACACAACTATTACAAAAGGTGCAAACATTCACTGATGCTCAAGAAGGCGACACGATACAGTAAGAGCCAGGGGGATGTAAACTTCTGAACAGGATGATCGGTTTAAATTGTTATTATTTTGTCTTCTGGGAGACGTGTAAATATCTTGAGTAGCTTCTGAAGGTCAATACTAAATAAAAAAAAAAAAAAAAAGGTCTTTGAACAAAATGATAACAATTTAAATCACTCACTCTGTTCAGAAGTTTACCTCCACCTGGCTCTTTATGTGGTCTGATGCCTTCTTGAGCACCATTCTTTGTGGAACAGTTTGGGGAAGAGATACATATGGGTGTGATGGTCATGTGTCCAAAAACATCTGGCCATATAGTGTATCTGTAGGCAGACTGACTGCACTTAGGCTACTTATAACACGGTTTTCACCTACAGCCAAGGCAGGGGTAGGAACTACCCTAAATAAAATTTCCACATTGTTTTGTTAAAATATATTTATGATTTCTTGAAGTAGAGATCTCAAAGTATATTACTGGCAAGATATAAATTTGTTCAAAACCTTTTTTTTCCATCTTGATTGGCTTTATTTATTTATATATCTGTGTTAATTGGGTGATGGCATCACTATTTAATGATATAACGTTACACATAACAGCCTGCACATTCAGCCTTTACAAGTTTGATCACTTGGAGGGTTTTCTATTGTACGTTGCTGATTTATTATGATTACAATGTGTTGATCAGTTGGTTCAATCCATATTATTTTACTGTTTTTCTCAGACAATACGAAAACCGTACAGCAGTACAGACTGACTGGTCGCTGTTGGCTTCTTTCATTCCAAGTTGAGTTTGCTCTGACTGAGATTCAGGTAAAGTGATTTCATTTGAAATACAGAATGACATAATATTGAAAAACTTTAAAGATCCCGATTACATTTACATTTATGGCATTTGGCAGACGCCCTTATCCAGAGCGACTTACAATAGTGCGATGAAGTCTATCAAAAATACATTCTGAATATTGATGTATTTAATATTGAATTTTTTTGCTTTATGTCTCTCTGTTCTGTAAACAAATACAAGACAATTAGAAAAATTAAAATTGAATTAAGTTAACCATTATAATGGGATAACATGCTGGACTGCAGTTCAATTCAGTTCAGTTGAATTCAGTACACATTCATTTACCTGGCAGGACAGATTATTCTTATCTGCTGCAGGTTTTTATTCCAGTCAAGTAGGAACCACAACCAATAGGCTAAAGACCAAGTTCAGCTGATTAAGCAAGTGGCATCTGCTTGATTTGGAACAAAACCCTGCAGCCATATCGGACCTTTAGATAAAATTGGACATTTACATTTACGGCATTTGGCAGACGCCCTTATCCAGGGCGACTTACAATTATCTCATTTATACAACTGAGCCCAGCAGTGGCAGCTTGGCGGTGCTGGGATTTGAACTCATGACCTTCCAGTCGGGAGTCCAATGTCTTAACCACTGAGCTACCACTTCCCATTTCTGTGCTGGGGCAGTTATGGCAGCTCATTTTACATCAAACTCTCCACATGAACAACCAACATGTTATAGTATATTCAGATGTTCTTGCAGTCTAATCCAAGAAGTTTTGAGCAATTATTAAAGCGAGAAGAAGAATGCAGGTTGTTTGACATATATAAGGATGCAAGATAGAGAGATGGATTATTGATGCAAATATGTTTGTAGTCGATTTCCTTTTTTTTTCTTTTTTTTTTCTTGCATTCAGTCTTCAGTGTGAGCTAAGAAGCAAGGTTACAAAGAAAGGAAATGACTAGGCACAGACAATGAAATGAGAAGCACCCTAGTTTGTTCCCTGCCCCAGTGAAGGCAGATTAGACTTACACTGGCACTGCAAGTTTTCAGCTTTCAACAGTGGTATAAATAAAGGAATTGTCCCAGCTCTTAGTGTATTCGTTACTAAAACTTTAAAGTGTTTATTCCTAGGAACCTTCTTGTATGTAATTATAGCTGATATGGCACATTGTCTAAAAGTGGCTGGGAAGAACCTCAACCTCCATCTCTTGTGTGGAATAACTATTCTGAGCACTAGAGGGCAGTTAAACACCACCGTCTATATTAAGGGCTGTCATGCTGGGTACAGTTTATTAATGATATAGCGTGTTATATTATTTTATATTATTTTTCATAGCAAATCATATTAAAGGTCAGTGTTTTGTTTTGTTGTAGATATACACCAAAGACAGGTAGTTTAGTGGATGATATTTTATTATGATAATGTTTTTGCCATTTAAACCCATCTGCATTAAATATGTAGGTGTTTGAGTGCTATGCGTGTGGTGAGGTAAACCACACCTGCAGAGATGTTAGGTGAATGAACAAATTCATCCAATGTATGCTGCACTTTTATCGTTTTATTGTTACTTTGATTCTTGTTTTTATTGCCGCTAAATACAATGCTTACTAAGTGTGTATTTGTCAGTTCAGAAACACTTCTTTAGTTATTACTAAACTAGACCTTATGAAGAACTGTACATTTTAATTAATGGCACGGTTGTTTGTGCAGGACGGTGAAACCACCCTGAAAAAAGTCACCGACCTCAACATTATATCAGATGGAGCCGAGTTTAAAGACTTGTGTGGATTTCTGTCAAGGTAGGTTAAATCACTGTTTACTGCACGATGTAAAGAGCTAGGCTTAGTCTATGGGACTCTTACCCTGCTTTCACACTAGCAAGCACGCGCTTTTTGCTTGTAGTTTGTCGCCATTGCCACATGCGGTGTCCAGGGGGATCATTTACCAACCGCGTGTACGAATATTTTGTGCATGAACCACGCATACACACATTTATATGCAAAAAATTTGATTTATCACATTTTTCTTGAGCGTGACAATGTGCACATATGTACGTACACTCTCCTGACCATGCTTATACACGAGCCCTAGTGTTAGTAAAGTGTAATTGTGGGTAAACTGGTTATAAGGAGCTCCCATCCCACTTATTGTCAATATCAACAAAATTTACAGAGTAATTATTGATTTCATTGCTCACGCGGTGCAGACATGTGACACAGCTGAAATGTAACGAATCACTGTGAAGCTAAAGATTGCGTTCTGATTGTGATGAGTGGCTCATCAGTCGATTTCGTTTGCCCATTGCAGTTTTGTTGATCTCTGTTCTTCGGTGTTTAACCATGGGCACATTTCAGAGAGAAACTGGAGACAGGCCTGGTATTTACCACCCAAATATGAGCCAATTGACACATCTTACATATCCATATCACTTACACGACAATAAGCTACATTTACCAACAGCAGCTGCAGAAAATGAAATACAGTTTTAAGGAAGTTGTGATGCTTGCTGCTGTTGCGGGAATTGAGACTTGAGAACCCGTTGCTTTGTCGCTGGCTAATGTG
Organism: Pangasius macronema; assembly: GCA_037577455.1. NCBI lineage: Eukaryota > Metazoa > Chordata > Actinopteri > Siluriformes > Pangasiidae > Pangasius > Pangasius macronema. The sequence continues at coordinate 11,994,257 of CM074964.1, read as the reverse complement.
AATGCAGCGTGAGTTATGCTGCTTTGTTAAACAACCGCAGTTGCGTGAGTGTAGCTTTCATCTTCCAACACCTTCCCAGTTAGTGTTAAGGTCTGATGGTTCCTCATAACATTTTGGTATAGGTTCCGATGGTTAGGAGGAGTGAAACTGAATACTAGTTGCAAATTTAACTGTGTCTCTATGAACAGCGGATAACAACTAGGGCTCCCTGTCATTTGGAGATCCAGAACAATGGCCGTATGACAAGGGGGTTTATACCACAGTTACATACTTAAACTGTAAAATAGTACAAATAGTAAAGCAGCAGATTTGTGACATCTTGACATACTTTACAACAGTGATATTTATGTATTAGCCAGATCTTTTAAAATAATGGACGATTTACACTTGCAGGCCACAACTCCCATGCTCCTCAGCCTGTGACCTCATCACACAACCTCCAGTCAAGCACCTATACCATAGTCACCATTGCAATCACACGACTAATAATTACACGAGTCCCACTGGACTGCCAGACATACTTTGCAAATCTCACTCCAGCATTGTGTCTGAGATGATTCCAAGCCTTTATCTTCCATTCTTGATTAGCGTTTTGCCTGACCATTAGCTGGCCTCACATTTCTGACTGCCTAGGCATTTGGTTTTTCGGCCATATTGGTTTAAATACAACCAGAAAACATGCACTTGTGTCCGTCTGTCCACTTCATAACAGAAAGAAACTACTGATACTGTGGGGAATTATTAGAGAAGGAAGACAATTTTACTTAAAACCACAACAAATAATCCACAGCGAGGTGGTCTGGTGCCCGAAGATTATATTCCAATAAACTTCCAAGACAAGTTGGTTCCTGTTATCACTTACTTTATAGCAGCTGTAAACAATCATTCCCTTTGTAGCCTCTTCTTTTTTTCTCTCTCTTGAAGTTAATTAGTAAAAAAAATGCTGCTTGTAATGTTTCTGAGGAACCAGAAAGAGTGTGGTCCTCTGTCCTGAAGACTTTCCCATGGGGGAAAACTTCCTGACTCTTACAGAGCGTAAGATTGTGTTATTTGCAGTTTGACTGACTACAGTGACTGATGTGCCTTCCTGAGTATCAATACTTATTTGCTGCTGTGTATGTTCCTTATACAACTATATCTTCCACTTGTTTTTGGACAGTTGGTGGATATCTTGCAGCACTTGTGTTACTGTTGGCTCATTTAACAGCTCTGCATTTGATTACATTCCTTGTGATTATTCTCTGTGAAAACTCATTTGGTGTCAATTCAGGGTGCATCTGAATCACATCAAAGTTATAAATGAGAATGTCAAAGCTCGTGTCTGAGGTTTTGTACGTGTCTGAAAACAGTAAAATGCTGCCAGTAGATTCCGTCGGCTGATTTATTGGAATAACTGATATACAGCAAATAGAGAAATATTTTTTTTATAACTCTTGCTGAATATTTCCATTATTAAACTGATCATTTTCAAAGTATTAACCTGTTGAGACATGACCGAAAACAAAAATTTGGTCTTAAGTATGACCAACTTTATGGTCTGTGGATGCACATCTGGATCATATTGTCTGGTCTGCGATTCTGTCCTGGCACTTGGATGTGGAAAAAACTTTCAGACATCGATTTGCACATACGTCTGTTCAGACTGTGTATTTTTTTTTTTTAACGTCTCAAGGAAGGCTGTTTTAAAATGAATATGTTCCATGTAAAATTGAGCAGAAGCAGTTTCTGAAAACTGTCGGGATCACAAACACAAGTGGTTGAATTTTATTTTTGAGATTTTCAGAGAGCTGAAGTAATTAGTTTAATAATTTCAGCATGCCACAGTTATTTCAGTTATTTAAGCCATTTAAATATGAACGTCATATAATGTGTGTGCTATCCAAATGATTACTATAATGTCCAGTCCAGTCCAAATATACACAAGTGTCATTTAATATATATTCATTGAAATTCTGTTATTTTTAAATTAAACATTGCATTAATATGATTTTGCTGTCTTTATAAATGGTGGCATTACTAAACATATCAGATTTTAGCATCCCCTCCATAGGGGCAGGTGGGGCAAAATTACTAATTGCCTCTTTTGACTGACCAACAATTTAGAAAATGTTGCTGTTTGACAGATATAAGCTGATGTTCCATTGATTTGCTTGCCTTTCTAAATGTTGCACAACTCGTGGGGCAGTGTGTTTACTGCCCCATTTAGCTCTAAAGAGTTATTATTGCACCCACTGGTCAAATCTGGGAACTTCAACAAGCGCTAATAACACTTAAGTGCTGTAGAGGAGCAATAGAGGCACAACGGGGACAGGAAGCACATTGCTCCACAGTTAATGACGGGTCATTGTGAATTGGGTTAGTTTAAAAATACTGTGCAGCCTCCAAGAGCTTGTTTTACTTAGGAACTAATTGGAATTAAATCTAATAAATTCCTGCAAACAAAGGTTAAGTGTAAGTGCAGATCCATTTCTATTGTATTAAACAGTGAAGGGAAATAGTATTTGGACACTTTTTTTTTGTTATTTAATACACTTCCAGTGCTTATAGCCACTTCAGATTGACACACACAATGTTTTTTGATTTTGTACCCAGAACCAAAAAGTTTGTATTCATAGGCAATAAACAAAGATGTGTTAAAAAAATGAAAGTGATAGGGAAAAAATATTCAGACATTATATTAAAAGTATATACCGCCCCTGTAAAGGTTATCTAAAAAATAAATCAAGTTTGAGATATAAATGCTGTAAAAAATAAAAAATTCTCATGCAGATTGCTCCTTGTTATTATAAAAGATGATGGCATCGGTTGCTAAGATTTCACGCAAGTAGCAATCGTGGCGAAGGTGAAGGAGCTTCCTATAGTTCTCAGGGGCAATAATATTAAACAACACTTGGCAGATTTCACAATGCACTCTCAGACTAATGATAAGGAAGGAAAGAGAGAAGCTAGCAGTCACTTGAAAAGTGCTGAGGATGAACAGCAATCAATAATGGTTACCCCAAGGTTGCATGCAGTGACATATCAGAGTTGTCCAGGAAGATCACAAAATCTTGACATGGGG
>CM074964.1:11937577-11980762 GCA_037577455.1 Pangasius macronema | reverse complement strand
ACCTCCATAACAGGGCTTTCAGACTGATAGTACTCTTAGTCCCTGACCCTGTTTATTGACAGACTTCAAAGCACTTCCCCAAGTAGTTCTAGATAAGGGTGTCTGCTAAATTCCTTAAATGTGGATGTAAGTAATATACCCACAGTGAAGTACGGAGGTGGACACATGGACACAATGATACTGGGGAATTACATGTCATTGAAGAAAACATAAATGGATTGATGTACCCCTGGCATATTAGAGAAGAATTTAATTTCATTGGCCAAGAAACTGAATCAAAACACATACATACAGCAACCTGAAAAATGCCATTAAAAAAGCTCAGGCTTTGCATGGCCTGGACAATCTCCTGTCTTGAATCCCATTGAATATTTAGCGATTTTTTTCAATTATGAATCCATCAGAGGGACCCTCATAACCTTGGGAAAGTGAAAGTGAATCTAGAAAGCTGTAACTGAAAACAACACCTTTGCAACGAAGTACTAATTTTGTTAATTTATGGTGTCTGAATCTGTTTTTACTTTTTGTTTTGGGGAAAAAAACAATATATCTTAGTTTTTATAACTATATACTGTCTTTTGTTTATATTTATAAGTAGAAAGTTGTTTTTGGGCTACCCAGCAAAAAAATAGTCACAGTATCGCAACCTGCCATTCTTGAGCATCAGAGCAATTTTATACTATCTGAAATGTAAAAGTGTCAACCAAATGAGTGAAAAATGAAGAAAGGCACACACACAGAAGACCACAGATTGGAATTGTTCTGTATAATGTTGCAAGGCAACAAATACACAACTGGACCAACTGTATGTAGGCTAATATATACTGTACATTTTAAAGGAGCCATCTTTATTACAAGCAGATTCCATTTCAAAAGCCCCCTATTGGGGTATTTACCACTTGTTCTGCTACCAAAATCCATGAGTTGATGTTTCCCAATAAAGAGAGAACAATATAAGTACAGTTTACAGTCAGTACTGAGTGAAATTTACCAACGTATCTGAGGAAAATGTTGATGGTCCTGAATGGCCTGAAGGGTGAGCTAGCTAGCCAAATCATTAGTCAGTCATTAGCTGAATTAGCATTGCTTGGTGTCTATATGTTGTAGTATTAGCTCCCTATGACAAACCTCCATATTAGGTGTTACACGTAGTTTATTCGTTTATAAGTTGGAGTAAAAATTCGTAATCTAAAAATCCGGGTCAAATCTATAAACGTAAGAACGGTTTTGGAAATGAGCAGGGGATAATGATGCCAAGCAAGTACACAAGAACCGAAGAACATATATGGACCACTAATTAGTTGATCAGCAGGCAGGCTGTTGCATAGCTAAAGAATATTCTGTAATATTGTTCCAGTGTTTCTTTGTGATTTAGTGTCTATATACACAGTCCCAAACCACATGTGAGTGTTGTTAGAATGAAAGTATAATCAGACCTTAGTGGTAATTTAAAAGTAACAACAATTTACTCATTCCCTGTTTCTGTTTAGTAAAGAAAAACCTTTTCGTGGAATTTGAAAGCTTTTTATTTGAAGTAAAACCACACAGAACAGGCTTTTTAACACGTGAGACTCTGAGATGTGCAGCCTGGGGAATCAGTTAAGCACGTCTATCTGTTTGTCCATGGCTTGTATCCCCCCCAAACACACACACACACACACACACACACACACACACACACACACACACACACACAGAAATAGGTCAGCGTAAATGAGAAACAGGTGCAGCCCATTACCCATTTGTTCTGCATAAATCTCACTCTCTTCTCCAGCAGACTCTTGACTGTGCCCTCCTTCCCTTGAGGGACACCTGAAATCATGAAGGACAAAAAAAACCCTTACATCCAAATAGTTACTTCTGCAAGCATTTATTTAATTCTGGCCTCTTTTTTTGCCTCTTTTATTACTAGGCATGAGACTGTCACTATTCCTCCTAAGTTAGAGAAAATGGAAGGGCAATAGGAAGGTAGATTGTAGGATATTGACTGTTGATAGGGAGGTATATTGGAAGTCTACCTGCTCTTTATCCCTGCATCCATTTCCCACACATATAATCTACTCAAATCTAATCCCAGATTCACATTTAATGCATCATGTAAGTGTCATGTCAAGCCCTCAGTCCATTCACGCTGCATGCGTTTAGATATATGAATATTTCTGGCTAGTTTTGTTTTGTTTTGAGAGCAAGATTAACTGTTTAATGTTGATTTAAAAAAAAAAATTCTCCCTAATTTAGTCTTGGCCAATTCCCCCTATCATACACCAGATGCCAACCCTGAAGGCCATCACGTGCTTCCTCCAAGACACGTGAAACCAGCCAACCGCATCTTTTCATACTGCTGCTCATGCTGCATCACGTGGCAGCATAACACGCGTAGAAGAAAGCATTACCTACCCCCTTGCACATGCGTGAGCTCAGAGATGCCCAAGTTTGCTATTGTTTCTTGCAACCCCTGTATCTCAATTCGCCTGCTTATACTGTGCACTAAAAGTATGTACTCTTTTTGTGAAGAAAAAGTACATACTTTTGAGTGTGTTGCAAAAGAGTATGGGGACATACTAACACGCAGTTGCATTTCAGCTTTTCTTCATTCATTATTCCTTATATAATTTATACTATATAATTTATTTTACCATTCCCTTGGTTTATTTTTCGACATTTAATCTACACCTCTCTAGAATGCGTCCTTGAATTCGGCAAAGCAAACCATCAACAAAACCATCAACAAAACTCCTCCTCCCTCGCACAAGGACCTGTGGGCAGTATTAGCTGAAAAAGTGTCCTAGGTTCCACACTTCAAAAATCTACCGAAATAGTAGACCAAACCCGGGTACCTTTGGGATACACACTAATTCTAATCTCAGATACTATTTAGGACAAGTAGTAGGCGACTTGAGACGCAGGGAATGTTTAATAAGTCTAGTTCAAGAGCTAGCGTAAACCCCCCTCCCAGTCATACCAAGAGAACCTTCCTGTTTACTAATTAATTACACTTACTTGTTCCTCATTACTGATCAAAAACCACTCACGGTTTTCCTAAGTTAGTTTAAATTAGAGTCTCATACCATGCAAACACTTTGCTGTGCAGCTACAGGGTGTACAATCACGCCATCTCTGTAAATTAGGATTTGAAATGAAGTGAAAGATTTTTCAAACACACATAAGTGAAAATAAATAGATAAAACAAGAGCAATGTCATTTGTGAGCTGGACAGTCTGATCTTTATTAGGAACCCCGGGTCTTGGAGAAGGGTGGGTAAAATTTTCCACTACGAGTACATGTATTAATTCAACCACGAATACTTACATGATGTCCTCATGAATAAGTTCAACTTGTATACATGAGAGCATTAGCTAACACTACTTCACCTGTCTTGTATTTTGGTACGATGGAAAATGTTTTCTCTAAAACGTGCAGGTTTGTCTTTCGTTATCTTGGCCTTTATTCCATATCCCCGAAAGACACAGAATTTTCCATCAGTTCTTTATGGCATTTCTCTAAACACAGACTTGGAGTCTCCACATTTATGGAAAGTCGTGTCCTGTGCCGCACAGCTCTGGGCTCAGCGTAACTGTGAAAGTCTCAAAATAACTCGGGCTTTGCCAACATGAGCTGGCAGTGCAAGAGCCATGTAGATCAAATACAAGACCACCAACTGACTGTCTGACAGGGCTTTGCCTTTGTAGTGCTGTAGCTGAATTTGTTCATAAAGACATTTTTAAATGTTGGACACAATTTCAACATTTCAAGAGATAATTCTCTTAAAAGATCTGCTGTCCCAAAAAGCATACATGTGTCATGTATATCATCTTTTTTTTTTTTCCAGTGTCGAGGAGTCAAAGAGCGTTTTCCTGTTCTTCAGAACCTTGAGGTCCTTTTCAGAGAGGTGTAAGCAAAGAACTTGCACGTTCCAACACTTTAAGGTAAGATATAAAAAAATTCATTTGAAGGCTCTCCCATGTGGCGCAACAGAAGGCCATATTTCCTATTGTGGGGAGATCGTGAGTTTAAATACTGACAATGCTATAGCCATTTATGGCTGGAGGCCAAGGGAGCAAAATTGGCCATTATCTCTGAGAAGGGAGAGAAAATATGCCATTCATCCCACCCAATCACAGCCACATTAGCCAATAATGGGTGTCTGTGAGCTCAGGTATGTGGAATAGGGCAGATAATGCTTTGTGATGAGTGTTACACTGCCCTGTGATGCACCATGAGCAGCAGTTTGAAAATATGCATTTGGCTGGCTTCATGTGCCTCAGCGGATGCATGTCTTAGCCTTCACCCACCCCAGTTGGTAGCTATTGTATTATAGGAGAAAACTGGATGGGTCAACCGTCCACTGATTTAACCTTTCTTTTTATTTCTTTTTATACTAAACTCTCAAAGTTGAAAACGTGTCTATATCATTAAAACAGAACACTTGTATGACTATTCTTAAACTTGTCTCATATTTCGATTTAAACTGAATTGGATGGAATAATCTATACACATTCATTTATCAGTTCAGAAACATGTAGAAGAGATTGTAGCATTTCTCTCTGATATTCGGTCAGTAAAACCAATTAAACTGATTCACTACAACCCAACACTCTACTGTAATAAACATGTTTGTTAAGAAGAGGGTGGTAGAACCCTCGCCAGTTTGAACACTCTTCCTTCTGTTCACTCCTCTATACTGGACAATCACTGGGAAGCTGTACAGGCTGTGCTTCTCCCCATCCACGGTACTTCTGATGCTCTGAAGATGTCATAAGTCTGTTCAGATGGAAGCATGAATCAGGCTTTACTGATCAAGTTCCTGTTCTGTCTTCCTTCTGGACTGCAGGAGCCAGGACAGCAGTGTAAAAAAGAAGGGAAACTGTGTGATGGTTATTTTATGGTCATTTCATATTGTTCAGTCCAGTAACATGTCAAAAAAATTTGCTGGTAGCCCATTTCAGTCCAAGTAGATAAGAGCCAGCATTGATGTAGAGAAAAGCTTGTACATCTTGGTCAGTCCACTGGTCATCTTGTCCTGTAGTTAAACATGTTAGACATGACTACAGAATGGCAAAACCCCCAAAATAGTGTACTATACAGTAAGTAGGGTACAGTTTTGGACATATAGCTGGTTGCAGAATAATACCTACCTTGGTGCAGGAAGTTAATGTTCCTGGAACTATGGGAAATGGCCAAATATAGACCCTTGTTGCTCTGGTGGAATGTGTTAGAGCTCTGGACTGACAATTTCCGTTCATTTATATTCCATATAACACCAAAGCCAGGCCTCATGGCCAACCACAGCTTAGGACAAATGAAAAGAATGCTAATTCAATCCATGCAACCATTATGAAGCAAATGAAAATGGTGATAATTCAACCCATCTTAAAGCAAATTAGAATAGTGGCAGTTCAGGCCATACTTACATCATAGACCAAATTAGAATGGTGCTAATTTAACCCATGCAAACGTTACTGAATTTTAACTTATTACGATTAAGTCCGGTACGTCTGTAGAAACTTGTTTAACCTTATCACGGTCAAGTTGGGTACGTCGATCATGAAACACACTGACCCTAGAGCTGGACTGTGGACATCCCTGCGTTAGACTCAAGGTCATGGTCAGATATGCTGCACTCTAGTGACATTATGGCATTACTGTTGCCATTTGTTAGGAAGTATATGGTGGTGAATTTATTCCTTTAAATAATATTCATTACACTATTCATTTCTGCCACCACTGCAAGCAAAGCACCCACACTGTAGATAAGTTTTACTTCCGTGTACTACTCAGTATGAGTAGTACTTCAGAGGAGTACTTTTATAGTGTTTATTGTCTTGAGCAATGTTCCATCATCCATCATTTATCAGTCATATAGTCTTAGCCCTAACACAGTTTGGGTAATGTAAAGGAAAATTTGTCGCATTTGTTCTTTCATAGTACTGTTAAAAAGTCTTCAAATCAAAAGACTGGTAAGTTTGAAGTTTGACAATTGATTCTTGACCCCATGTCTTAGACCAGTGATTGTATGGTAAGATGTTTAGTCTATGAAGATATAAAAGGGTCACGGGATATTGAGGCAAGAATATGGAATCTCCTTTTGTTGTTTAACAAAGAAATGCTCAAGGCCATGCAAGAATATCTTTGGTTCTTCACTTCCACAATCATAAATTTTCCAAGCGACTTCAGTACTGAATTAAAGAAAGGGAAGGTCATCTGTTAGAGTTCACCTTTGTCTATAACATTTATGGAAATGCTAGAACTGTTCTATATTTTGTGGTCCAAATGATGTGGTTTTTAGACTCACAGTAAAATAAGATGGTGGCAGTCGTATTCCCTGGCTGGAATTGTAAAATGGACGTTTTTCTTGAAGTAGTGTTTTACTTTGAGTAATTTGTACAGGTGTTTTAAATTCCAGAGTCTTAAATGAACAATCCAGCTACAGAATTCTGGCAGATTCAAGCAAGGTGCCTAGCGCTAACAGTGACAGGATAAGACTATAGCAGTTTTTGCAGAAGTGTCCCAATTTGAGTAGTCAGCACCAGATTTTGCTCTCTATATGTCTACTGAATTTCACAAAATTTATATAAACCACATTGTAGTTTATGATGTAAGGTTTATATGGAAAAACCTCTTAATAACCCACATAATGGCCCCTGGTTAGTTGATTGAGTTGGTTGAGTATTCTGCACATGTTTGGCCATGGTACTTTAATACTGGTAAATTTTCTAATGTAATACTTAGGAAGATTTTTTTTTCTTTTTGAATGCATACAGTTGTTGGATCTACAGAAGCAAGCTTTGTGCAAGAGGAATTTTGGCTGGTGGTAGTGGAGTACTGGCTGTATTTATATTAAATACTAAGGATCTTTATTAGACAGCTGATTTTAACACAAGGGCAAATGGTTAGGTTTTCTGCCTATACCTATGAGGCAAAGCTTTAGAAGACCGAAATTCAGTATCTTTGAAGGTATTTGTAAGGAAACAGTTAGGGCCCAGGATCACTTCACGTTCCCAAACCAAGTCAGCCAGATCACTTCACAGTTAGTGGTTAAAATTAGGGCTGCACGATATTGAAGAAAAACGCGATATGCGATAACTTGTTAAATGATGCGATATGCGGTTCTATAATGCTGTGTGTGTGTGTGTGTGTGTGTGTGTGTGTGTGTGTGTGTGTGTGTGTGTGTTTAAAAACTGAAAATGACATAACCATCATAAATGTTTCTTTTGAGGAAAAGAAAGCAATCTTTGCTGTCTGCATCACCCTAAAACTTTGAATTTTTTGTAACTTTTTGAAGTATTAAAATCATTCCATTATCGCAAGCCCTTGCTATACGCATATCGCGATATTTACATGTGCGATATTTCGATAATTTCGATATATTTTGCAGCCCTAATTAAAATATAAAAATATAAAAAATTTAAGTGGATAACAAAGCTTAAAATATTGATACATTCTCTTAGTAGTTGCCGTTGAGAACACTTAAACATAGTCCAAAATTTAATACTCTAACCATCTTGAATTTTAATAAATATATCTAATATTTCTCATTATGAGGTTATTAAGAATATTTAAGGATTCATAGTAAAAGGTTTTAGGTGACTAGTCTGAAACAGAAATTCAGAGCTTCAGTGAGCTGTAGGCAAGAGAGCGAACAAGAATGTTTGAACGCTTTTTATTTTGTCTGGACTGTACTGTACTGTCTTGCTTGGAGTGCACAAAAAGACAGGCTGTTGAACTTGGGAGAAAAAAAAGTCCACCATTATTTCCAGAACACATTCACTACATATTTTGTTTTCCCAAGAAAACTGTGCTTTTGTTCAGGAATTTTAAAGATGGTCCCTGATGTGGCTAATGCAAATAACAGGAGTTGTGTTTGTCCATGCTGCATACTACTTGGGGCACTGGGGTAAACTTGGGAATAGTCATGTGACCATATCTTTTTTGTACATGCCTGAGCTTTTCCAGACCCTTTCTCTGAGCTTTATGGCTTGTAGATTGTGGTGGGGGGTTGGATAATAAATGGGCCAGAACATCAGTGCTTCCTCAATACAGAGGCCACTTATTAACCCTAAGGAGGTAGTATTAGGGGTGTGCAGAGCTTCACACCAGGAACAAGAACATTGTCTTCTTCTGGCAATTTCTGTTCCTTTCAGCAATGCACTTACCTCAGGAGGGGGTTCACCCAAGATGTGTGCATAGGGGGAATGTGAAATGGGCTTGTTTTCAGAAAGAAAGGGAAAATTGTTTGGCGTATATTTAAAATAAGACATAATATGTAAGTCACATTACATATTGTATTTGAAGTCATTTTTTGCCATGTAGCTTGAGCTGCAACTTAAATAGTAAAGCAATGTGGATGGTATAAATTTTGTGTTAGCCCATTTCTAATAGACTTGTTAGTATATTATGGTAGACTGACACTTCCAACAGAAAATTTGAGAAGGCAACTGGAAGGCAACTTGGCACTGCGCCCAGGTATACTGATGACCGCCAAAGTATATTGTGAACTTTTAAAAAATGAGTTTTATTTATTGATTTCTTGTTTGTTTTTTTCTAAAATAAAAGTAGGCATCAGTGTAGCTCTGGGTCAGCAATGTAAGCAGATCTTTGATTAGAAATATTCTGGATCAGTCATATGTCTGAGATATAATATGTATTATATAATAAGTATATAATATATAATGTTCATATATACTATATACAAATATATAGTATATTATATTCCTATTTGGGCAAGTTTTTTAATTTGTTTCTTTCAGGTCAGTAGTAAAAGCTTCAAATCAAATTTGAAAATGTTTATACTGTATTGATACTCAGACGTACAAATATCTACAAATAAGTTAGCTGACTAACAGGAAATATGTTTCATTATTCTTATAGACAGTTTATTATGATGTGCAGTACAACATGGACATGGACTTGAGTACAGAGACTCATAAAGTCTGACACACTGGTATAAAGAAAGCTCATACAGGTGCAGCAGGCGGCTGCTCAGAACACTCCTGCACATTGCAGTTAAATATCAGTTTATCCAAAAGTCTTATCATTTACGCTGTTACAATGGAGCCGTCTCATACACTGACACTTCACTCTGCCTGCCAGGATGTTCTTGTTAGCATTGTTTCGTGGACAACATATCTAGTAGTATCAAAGTCACTTCGACTTTGTGGCACTAAATTGTGTGTTTCAATTGTGTGTGTTATGAACGTCATCAAATAAAAGCAAAACTTACAAAGCTCACAAAATAGTCAGTATTAATCTTATGTTAAATTACAATTGAAGGCCACAATGCATATCAGGAGGAAGTACACTGTTGCAGGGGTCGAGCTGACCAGGTGATGAGAGACTGGGTATAAAGAAGTTGGTTCAAATGATGATACAAATCTGAACACAAGTGAAGTATTTTTTTTCTGTAATTTGTGCATCTGCAAAAGATACTTTTAAGTGGATTTTTTTTTTCTCCTTCTACTTCCTTCTGATGATTCTACAAGGCCTGGACTACTTACAGTTAGAGTGACGATAAAAAACATATTGTTTAAGAAAAAGGACATTTAAAAAGCTGTTAGTTAATTTTGTGGAATAATCCAGATTGTGATACTTTACATGCTAATTGACTGTTTTATTAAGAGGCTTCTGTTCCTTCTTACTTTAGAGTTCTTATATCTCATATTGGACATTGTCATATCTCCAATAAGAACCCCTTTATTATCAACTTGTATCTTACCTTATTGTAGTAAAAGGTTTAAATAAAAAAATTTAAAAAAGTAAAGTAAAAATTCTAAGCCCACACAGACTGTAACTACACAGTGTTAACTGAGTTTAAAGCAATATTATATTATATTTCTGAGACATGTGACTCTTCAGCTTGCCTTAGGAACCTCTGTATTCTGCAGAGTACAGAAGAACCCTGGCAGTGCTGCTGATTAGTACAGCTGTTTAGCGCTGTTTGAAAGTTACTTCAGGGGTTTAGTGGACCCAGTTCTGGTCCACAACTGGGATGAATAATGATAAGTTAAGACGAGTACACTAAATATTTCTCTGGAATATGGAGAACAGCTTAACATTAATCTTCCCCTTGTGAGGCTTTCCTATATACTTTTTCTCTCTCAGACAGTTTATCATATTGCTAATTTTACAAACCTCTGCCAGGCTTAATGGCTATTTCATCCTGCCTTCTTTATGCTAAAAGAGATTGCCGAAGGGTATGGTTTATTTCAGAATAGGTATAAAATTCCATGACATGATGGCAATGAAAAATTGGAAGTGAAGTTGCAGAAGCAATATGGAAACCATTCCATTATTTACTTGGAGCATAGTGCTGTGACGGCTGCCAAATTGGCCAGCAGAATGGAATAATGTTAACCCACATTTTCCAGAACTCTTTGTGTGCACAACCTCAGTTTGCTTTTACAGTTTATATGATTACTTGAACTGGCTTTTCTCTGTCCCATGGAAAGCATTCGTGCAATAATGAGTGATGCCAAGACAGCCTGGAGGCATACGTTTTTAAAAAAAAAAAAAGAAAAAAAAAGGCGAGAGATTTATTAAAATAACTAGGGAAAACATATAGCATAATATTTTAATATCATGTATAACTGTACAGCCTACTTGATTCTCACATCGGTAGCAATCACATAAATAGTTCAGTTCTATCAAGATAGAGTGACTACATCCTTGTAGACGCGTGTACGTATGGAATGAATGCTTAACTTAATTAACTTGGCAGACTTCTTAAACAGTAGAAGTGAGAGCAGTTCACATAATTTTTGAAATGCCGCACGTGTTCGTTTTTATGGAAACCGTAAATTACTATGCAGCTTTCAACAGAATTGTTTTATATATATATTACATTTAACAATTACATTTAAGCCACAAAGTTCAAGAGGGAATTTCAGTACTTACATAACATAGTAATCAACAATTCACATACCCTGCTTTTGCAAGGTGGTAAACTGGACATGAAACACCTTTCAGTCCATAGTTGTTTTTGTTTGAGGCGCTTTTATAGATTTGTGGGGTTTTTTTGTTTTTTAAAGGGCTTTCAGTGGTACCGTCCAATTGGCAAGGCCTGCAGACAGATGAACATGTTGGGGTCCTTTGCAAGGATCACCGGGTTTCCATCCATCCTGATCTCATTAATGTTGGGCCGGATGTAGTAGCTGTCGTTGCGTTTGCAGAAGGTGTCGGCAGTAACGACAGTAATGTTGTTGTTCTGCAGGAAAGACAACAGAATAGGCATTATATGCTTAAATAACAGCATGGTATACTTGAAACAGTAAGCAGTTGGCCACATTCTGGTGTTATTTTTGAATTAACTAGAGCTGAACATTGTGAGCTATGAAAGTGATTCAATTTACTTATGCCAGCATGACAAATACGTTTACCTGAATATGAAAAATGCGCACACTCTCTGGAATTATTGGAACCGCCTCCAACTCATTGTGGGCAAGATATAAATTTCTGAGATTGGGTAATTTCTGTAGGGAACATTTAACACAAACAATTGTTCAGACTTTAGGTTAAAGAACTTGACTTAAAAAAAAAAATAAAAAATCTCCTCATGTTAGACATCAGAATGTCCCTGGCTCCGTTCTGTCAGTCTCATTAAGATGTCTCAGTAATGTCTTTACAGCGGATAAACACAGACTTGACTGTTCAGCAGGTTGTTTTTATGCCCCAAGTTTCAAACAGATGTCACATGTCTGCTTCTTCAGGAACTGCTGCTGGACTGGAACTGGAACAGCGTTAGTCATTACACAATTCATGGCTCACACATTTACACAATTCAAGGTACCTTGAAAGCATTGGCTTTTACTCCTTTGGTCTTGAGGCGGTTGTGATTGGCGTTAAAGGACATGAGCTTGGTTGGTAACATTGGCAGCTTGACCAGCCGGTTCTCAGCGAGGGAGAGCTCCTCCAACAACGTCAGCTTCATGAAGGTTCCGTCCTCAATCTCCGAAATTAAGTTTCCAGTCAGATCTATTCTTTTCAGTGTAACTGTAAAAATAGACGAGTATATTGAACTTTCGATTAGTAAGGGTTGCATAGCTGCAATAACATGGTACTGATAGCTGTGCTGTATGTTTTAGTGACCTTATGATATGATGCCTTAGAGTAACCTATATCTTGTCTATCGTTTGCAGGACAGGAACAAATTAGGATATCTATTTGTGCATGATGAAAAGGGATTGTATTTAGAAGGTAACGAGTCGTCAAACTAGAAAATAGCCATCAGAAATCCCAGTGGTGTAAGACATCTGGTTAGTAGGCATGGTGAATTTCCCACTGTAAGCCATTTTCTTAATTTTTTTTCCTCTGATTTTTATCACCATATTCACCGTACCTGTACTAAATAGGGATTATTGAAGGAAATACACAGAGAAACAGAAAAAAAAAACACACCAATATCTCCGAAGTCTTTCGCAGTAATCTTTTTTATCTTGTTGTAACGAGCATATAGATAGGCTGTCTCTTTAGGAAGAGCCGGTACTGATGTCATATCTGGGTCGACTTCCTCGCAGTACACCGATCCCGTCAGACACACACACAGCAGACATGTTGGAAGGTCTGGACCATGATGAAACAAGGACTTGTTACTCATTTACACATCTGCTGTTGACAAACAGTATCACATGCTCACTCCAATCTTAAAAACATGCTATCTTTCAGCAAGGCCACTTTGCTGGACCAAAATGCAGTAATCATGATGCATAATGCAGTTCTTTCATAGGGAAGGCGATCAGTGATGCGACTACTTTACCAGAAGCGGTCGCTTCAGGTTTGATTTCTACAAGGCCATCCGGTGTGTCAGCAGGCAGGAAAGCGTCGGTATCTCTCTGTTAGGCAAAAAAAAAAAAATCAATTGATCACAAGCAGTACTCATTGTATTGTAACAAAATGTACCACGTTGTTGGTCTTTTGATTGCCTTCTGTTTCAATAATGTCACTTCTTTTATGGAACAACCCTTTCATGAATGGTTTTCCAGCTTGCCTTGGCACTCAACCTGGATTTTATAGCCTGTCAGGACTTAAAAGACTCTAAGAGACAGGTGTGTGTGTGTGTTACTGCTTTGAGCCCTAACCCCTGGGTTCACATGGAGCTGCTAGGTGGGTGGGAGTGCTTTAGCCTGAGGATACTTGATGGTGTGGTGCTGAGTAATCACATTTAATCCACCTAGCAAACAGCCAACTCTTGGATCCCATTGTTGGAACTCAATTTACATTAGAGCCTGTTCTCAATCAATAGTGTTTATTTTAACACGATACAAAGTCTGGTTTCAAAAATCCTGACTCAAGGAAGTAATTTGACTGTGCAACAGAAAGTAAACAGTTTCACAGATGTGGCATTGTAAACCATTATATCCAGTTTAAACACAAACTTTGCAAACTTTGAATAAACATTCAGATATTTTGAAAGACTGTGTTTGTTCTGACTGAACACTACGTAGCTGACAATGCAAGCACATGCAAAAAAAAAAATTACATGCAAAAAAATTATTTTTTTTTTTTGTATGTAAATGTACATACAAAAATTACTGGTAATGAGCCCAGACTAAACACATCTTCAGACCCATCATTTAAAACTTACAAGTTAATCCTTAAAAGATTACAGTAAATAATGAATAGGTTAGCTAATACATTAGCTTAATATTTAGTAATGACATTGTTAATTGTTTTCAACATCTTTGTAGACATGTAGACATGCAAACAGCTCTATATGTTGTAAAAATATGACCTTTTCCATCCATGTGTCCAAATCAGGTTCTTCAAAAAGCGGTGGAAGCTCTTGTGAGTTTTGCTCTATCCCTGAGATTAATATCACCCATGACGCAAATACGAAGGTAGAAATGAACGTTCCTGCTCTGGTCCCCATCGTGTGTGTGCAGGCTCCGGGATGTACTTGTTGCTCTGATACAGGCGTTACACAGCAGCGCAGGCAGAGGTTGCTATTTTCTCAGTGTCTGAGAGTAAAACGTGATCTGTCAAATCAGTATTTAAAGCTACATGTGGAGCTGCCAAGGGATTCTTAAGCAAGAGTTTATGGAGCAGACTTTAACCCTTTGCATCCTGTCTGCTCCGACTGAATTACTGTGTGTGTGTGTGTGTGTGTGTGTGTGTGTGTGTGTGTGTGTGTGTGTGTGTGTGTGTTAGGGTCTGTTCTCTATTTAATCGCCCCGAGAGTTGAAAGCAATAAAATCTCTAGTCACTTCTGTATTGCTGTATAGTCTTTTATTTATTTTTTTTTTTTAATGGGAAGTCTTTAATTTATTATCTTTCTTAAATATAAGACAATATATAGCTCTCTGTTTCTTCATCATGATTGAATTTGGAGAAGTGTTTTAGTGATTTGCACTGCAGTGTGAGAATGAGAGGCAACCGAAGGATTTTATAAACTCTCTGACTCGTTATTCATCATTGCTGTCTCACACAACATTACCATTATTGCTTTAATGGCACATTTTGTGTACTTAGAAAGTGGTACATTATGAAGTAGTCATCCTTTGCACTTTTGTAACAAAAAAGCGAGTCAAGTGAAGAAAAATCTGAGGGAATAGTCTGTTTTTTTTATTTAAAAAAAAAGGACATTTAAACAAAACATGGTTAATAGAGAACACATGACTGTGATCCCCCTCTGTGTACCTCGGGACGAGAAGAGGAGGGCCCCTAGAAATAAACATTCAAGGGGTGGAAACAAGGGGACTGAAACTGAGCTCTGGTACAGGTGTGTTAGCAATTATAAGGACTTGTAAAAATTTACTATACCGGGAAGTGTGCCAAGTCCTGGAAAATGTCTTTACAGTGCTAATTTTCTGTAGTGTGTTTCTCAGTCATTGTGGTTGGTTAGTTTACTAGAAATAAATAAATAAAAAAAGAACAGCTGTGAAAGATACTTAAGGAGCTGCATATCTGCACCACAGTTGTGCTTATTTGAGTCGCAATAGACTTCCTGTCAACGCAGACCAGTCTGGTCATTCTCCTCTGATCTCTCTTATCAGTAAGGTGTTTCAGCCTGCAGATCCTCACAGAATGTTTTTTGTCTTTCGCACAATTTTGTGTAAACTCTAGAGACTGTTGTGTGTGTGAAATGTCCAGGAGATCAGGAGTTTCTGAAATACTCAGACCTGCCCATCTGGTACCAAAAACCATGGCACTATTAAAGTCACAGAGATCACACTCTGTTTGATGTGAACTTTGACTGAAGCTTTTGACCCGTATTTGCGTGTCTTTTTGCGTTGCGCTACACAACTACATGAATGTGCAGTTGTACAGTTGTTCCTAATAAAATGGACAGTGAGTGTAAGTTTCAGTTTTGGTATAATAAATCACAAGGCATACAGTGATTCAAATTCAGTACAATATGGTGGTATGTCAATACAAATATGTTTTCTGTAAAGCAAAAATAAGCAACGTGGCTTAGGTTTTATTTTCAAATGATTAAACCATTCAGCATTATAAAACAGCAGTAACTGACACCTAGTAATGACCCAGTGTTTGTGTGATCCATTCACACTCTTGGCAGCTTACAGCAAGCCAAAAACGTACGTGTGAAAATTTAAACATAGCTGATTAAACATTAGCTCTCTGGCCAAGCTTTAACTCCAAGGTGTGAGTCCCAGGGGGGCGTGTTTGAAGCATGGGCGATTTTATTATTTTATTGCTTCCTCTAGGTAGCTGTGCTGTCAAAGCTCTCGCAGCTCTCTGTAGCCCCAGTTGTGTTTTTGTATCCTGCATCTCCACTACTGAGTCTCATATCTGCAGCTATGAACTTCCCAGTTGTGTCGTGGAATTCTTTCAGCTAAAATAAGATAAGATTCATCAGAGTTTTCTCTTTACACAAGCAGCTAGTATCTGTTGGCTGTCCGCTGCCCTTATTTCTCAGTCTTAATGGTGGCTGAAGACCTAATCTCCTACATCCTTTCACTCCATGTTTTTCAGACACCGAGACTCTGTAGACATTGATACCCACCTGAACGTATGGGATTATCTTGATGATTATACTGATTACACGATTAAATATTCCACAGTTGGGGCACTGATTTTTGCGCATGCAAAATCATGCTACTTCTTGTTTTTGTCTAGTTCTGCCGACCAGCACAGGAGGGTGATGCAAGCAGCAGATGCATGGATGTGTCTGTGGTATTAGTGCTGGTGTATTTTACACAGATTTAGCAGATTCTGTACACTCTACCGTTCTGCTCTACCACTCACTTGCAGGCTGCCTGTAACTAATCAGGAAACCGAACTGCTCCCATGCACAAGACCTGAAATATTTGGGGGATTTTCTAATTTCTGTTTGCTGCTGAGCAAAACTATTGTTTTTCTCAAGCTAGTATGGTAGCATGATAGTGAAAACTGCTTAGGAGAAGCCTGCCTTTTTTTTTCTTTTTTTTTTTTTTTTAAATCCTCGTAGTCCCTCCTGATTTAAGAAACAGAGGAAGCTACTTTTTCAGAGGAAGATGTGTTGGCTTGAATAAATAGTGTAAGCTGTTTTTAAGATGAATAGAATAAAATACTTTATTATTCGCTCTGATATGCTTATCTATTGAAACGACTTATAGTAATTGTCCTAGTAGTGATATAATCACAGTGGGATATTTTGTGCCTATTGTGAAACTAATCCTAGTTTCAGTCAAGTTGTAGTACAGTTATGTTGCTGTAGTTTGCTTTTTTATTGTTTACCGAGCTGATCGAAATCCAACTGTTAGACCTGAAAAATATCTGACTTGTCATCATTAGAGCCAATCCAAGCACTCAGACATAGAGTCTGATTTTATTTTTTAGCTTGTTTCTGGGCTGGCAGTCTGTTTAAGAGACTTTAGAGATACCCTTTTATGACATCCTTACTGCATAGGCATGAATATTACTTTAGTTACAGGGGATGGATTATGACTAAACTGATCGTATAGTCTGGTACCACAGCTTTTTATTTAGCTTGTTATTGTTTTATTGCAATATTATTCAGAAACATTGTCAAATAAATGTTCTTATAATTCATAATTTTTGTTCCGTGGTTTTTGCTAGCACACATTTATTGAATTACCTAAAAATCAAATCCTAATTAAGTTTTATTATTTGAAGCTGAAGTCTCTTGAAATATAAGGCACAGTTTTGTAAGCATTTTGTAAGCATCAGCTTTTGGCTGGTAAGGGTAAAATGATGATGTTAAGAGCAGGAATGCATACGGAGATAAAGGAGAAGATGTACACAGAGAAAAATGTTAATTTTATGCCACAGTGGTATTTTTTTATTTTAAATAGTTACCTTTATAAAGCACTGAAGGATAAGAGCGAGAAAAGTTCTTTTACATTTTTTTCTACATAATTTCTACAAATTTGCGCTACATATCACGTATTGCGATATTTGCTTTTAATATTCATTATGAACCTTACCTTCTTCTTACACACTGAAAAAAAAAATTCTGGAGCACTGTATGTAGTAGCGTACAGAGCATGACGTTTGCGAGAGGGAACCTAACTGTCTCAGTGCATGCTTACTTAATAGTCCAAAAAGTTAAGCTGATCAGAAGGAGGCATTATGGCACATGTGTCAGACACAAGGCCCACAGCCTCGTTTCATTTGGCCCATGTAAACCTGGAAAAAATAACACCAAAATGGCCGTAGTGCACTACTGCTCAACATTGCCATCTGAAGGTAGTTACCGTAAACTGCCTTATATACGTGGCCGTATATAAGGTCTCCCTGTGGCCGGCTTGATAGCAGTCTGAAATGCAGGGTAAAATCAGCACCTGTGTGCTGCACTTGATGTACATCGCACTCGCGTCTGAAAAAGTTGCACTGTAGTGTAACCGGAAACTAATTTCGATGTGATGAGGAAATATGCAAAATAAAATGACAGTTGTTTTCCTGATGTGTACAGTTAAATTGGTAAGTGACGTGCTTGTGCATTTCAGGTGGATATCAGACAGCAGTAGAAGCGCTGATGACACGAATTTGTCATTTAAGTCACAATCTTCCATCAAACAATCTTTCCATATTAATAAAATTGCCATGAAATGCATTTATGGCACCGAAAAGATTACAATAATGTTAAAAATAGGGGACAGTTACACCTTATATTATAAATCCTGATCTACATCTCTTACAGTACAATGTATTGATATTGAAGTGGTTCATTTTTTTTGTCCTTACAAAATTTTAAATTTATTAAAATGTAAATATTTTATTTATGTTAATATCATGTGTATATCTTGTCAGTATTGTCTTGTGAAGCCTGTATCGGGATATGTAGTGTATCATCTCATGCATAGCTGTTACAGTCTTCATACAGGGATGATACTACGATAAATCATGTATGTAGGCAAGTGCTAATATTTATATAGTCATAGCACAGTTATTACATGAACATTTAAGGTTAATGATATTGTATATTGTATTGATGATATAGTATATTGTATTATAAATGCTCTTTACCAAGTATTTACAAGGAACATGCAACCAAATATTAAGTGTTTCATTTACTTTAAGACTGTTTGTTCCTATACTTTTGCTCACCGAAAAATTGGGTGGTCTGCCACCAAAAATGCCATGTTCTAAGTTGTTTAACACATCTGGATGTAGATATCAGGAAATGAAAGCTGAAATTCTTTTCATCTTTTGATCTCAATCCCAAACATTGTCAGTGTATAGAAAAAACAAAAGAATTGGCCCTGCCGTTCCAATACTTTTGGAGGGGACTGCGTTTATGTGGCTGGTTAACCTTCAAACAGATAAAGAGTGGAATAATGCATCATAATGCATATAAAATGTGTCATCTAAAGCTTTAACAAATGTTGATTTCAGTTTATATCACAATGTTTTGCCCTATCCAAAAAAAACTCGTGGGACGTTTTTATGCAATTTTCAGAATTCATATTTATTAGATTACATTTTGCACTTTTTCCATTTTAACTTTGTTTACATGCAAAGATTTTCACTGACATGAATGAACTGTAAAAGAGCTAAAAGAGCTGTTGATACAATATATTTATGCTAAATTCAACAAACCGTTAACCACATTTATGCACCAAGGATATAAAAGAAAGCTAGCATTAGTAGTTAATGCATGTTTGAGTACTGGCTTGGCTTGGGCTTATCAAGCCTTTTGTTGAAGAATCCTCCAAATAAAAAAATGAAGAAAGAAGGATGAAGAAGAATTTGTGCACTGAAGTGTTAGTGAGTGCCCCCATACCTCCCACCCACAGGGCCACTTTTACTGTATCTGCCATTTTGTTTGGCATGTGTCATAATGAAAAATATCCTTAAGACATATAGATAAAGGCTTATGTTTATGCTTATGCTTATGTTTCTATGACAAATATCAACAGTGAAGTTAGTGCATGTATATACATTTATTAATTAAAATGTACGGTTAGTTATTCCAGCAAGTAGTTTTCATTTACAACTTAAGAGAAGCAGGAGGAGCTCAGACTGTTTGAGAACTTTAAGAAAAGCCTCCTGGGTGAATCACCTCATGAAGCTGGGTGAGAAGGTAAACACTATGTTTGGTCACTGCATAATTCACTACATGTGTTATTATAAACTGTTAATGTCTTCATTGTTGTTATAAAATAGTAGAAGAATAGTAAAAACCTATCAACAGTTGTGTCCAAGCAAATAATGCAAGCAAGCAATGCTCTGGAGTGAATCTTCTTGGCTGGTTAATCAGCATCTGTTTCCCCATTTCTTTATAATTTAATTATGCTTTTCATAGGGTTGTTTCATCAAATGCCTACAACCTCTTTGGCATTTTTACTCTTTTAAGCAAAAACCAAAAGAGTCTTGGCTATTTTTATATGGTGGCTGAAATTTTGCACCCCATCAATGGTGTCATGTTTTTTAATGGTTCATACTAGCTATCTGTCTGTTGTTCACCATAATAAATCATCATCATCCTTGGGAAACAAGCATA
This sequence comes from Pangasius macronema, assembly GCA_037577455.1. Lineage (NCBI taxonomy): Eukaryota > Metazoa > Chordata > Actinopteri > Siluriformes > Pangasiidae > Pangasius > Pangasius macronema. The sequence goes on along the minus strand of CM074964.1, from coordinate 11,960,865 downwards.
GGCATAGTAGTCCACAGGTCCTCTCAGCTTATTGTGATCAAGGCGAATGTAGGTTAGCATATTGGGACTGTCGTGATCCAGCAGTGGGCACATTAGAGTGACGTTAAGTTCTGTAATTAGAAAACAGGTTATTGGATACATCAGTCCTGTATACCAATGACATTATATTAAACCTGCAGTCAGGGAATTTTTTTTAAATTTAATATACATATAATAATCATAAACATATAATAAGTAAACTATATTTCGAAATTAATAATGATGGGGAAAAATATTCAGACCACAAATTAACCAAATTAGTACAAAATTGTTGCTGAGCTGTTTTTGGCAATTACAGCTTCGAGAAGTTTATGCTAAGAAGTAATTAGCTTTTTGCAGCATTGTGGTTCAATTCTGGCCCATCCCTCTTGCCAAAATCTTCAATTCTTCAGAATCTTCAATTCCCCTAGGTTAAGAGAATCTCTCTAATGGGCTTGCAATTTCAAATATCCTCCATAAATTTTCAATGTGATTCATGTTAAAAGATTGGCTAGGCCATGCAAGGCCTTCTTGAGTTATTTTGGCTGTGTATTTGGGGTTGTTGTCTTTTTGAAACATCGATCTTCTTGTTAAATAGTTGTTAGATTAGGACAAAATATTCAAGGAAGAAAAAATATAGATACAGATTTCCCACAAAATAGTCCCACTTGTTGGAACGCAAAAGGTTACTGGTTTTCCTAATGGTTCTCTTGTTTAGTTGGACTATAGTTTTCTGTTCAGCTCCTAAAGACCATCGGGTGAGCTAGCTTGGCTGTATCTAACTAGACACCACATAAAAACAATTAAAGAGTCATGCAACCAGTATTAAATCCATCTAAAGTTATATTTGCTTACACATTTTGACATACCTGTGTAGTCGTTGTGGTTGAGATACAGATGCTCCAAGTTCTTGGGAACAAAAAAGGTTTGGGAGAGTTGGTTATGTCCCAGGTGGAGTTCCATGAGTTGTGACAGGTTAAAGGTTTTGTAAGGAATTGTTTTAATTTTGTTACGGGACACCCGAAGAGACATGATATTTGGGGTCTTTCGAAAGTATCCCTCAGGTATAGATGTGATGGAGTTGTTCTCCAGTGATAGCTGCAGCAGCGTTGCTGGGAGATCAGGCGGCATAGACTTGAGTTTGTTGTTGCACATGTTGACTTGCAGGAGGCTTTTAAAGCCAGACAGGACCTTTCCTTTAATACCATCATCTGTAAGTCGGTTGCTACACAGGTCAAGCACTGTAATATTTATTAGGCCTTGTATAGTGTTGGATGGTATCTTTGAGATTTTGTTGAAGCCCAGGTGGAGTATCTGAAGAGTTTTGGGCAAAGAGGGTGGAAATTCGTCTAGTCTGTTGTGCTCAAGGTGAAGCTGTGTGAGGTGCTGAAGTTTACTGAAGGCCTCCTTCCCTACTTTTCTCAGGTTATTGTGGCTGAGGTTGATTTCTCTCAAAGATGTAGCATTGGTGAAAGATTTGGCCGTAATGGCTTCGATGTTGTTGAACTGAACGTATAAGTGGCGGATGTGGCTTGGGACATCAGGGATTACTTTAAGTTCACGACGGTCACAGTACATCGCAAAAGGATAAGAGGGGGGACAGTAACATTCCTTGGCACATTCATTTGAGCGAAATAAGTAAGAGTCTGTTTCTTGAGGCACAACAAATGAAGGAATCTCTGGCAATGGTTCTTCTTCGGTCTCATAGTCTGTATAACTGGTTTCATAATCTTGGCATAATGCTTTGAGCAAAATCAGTGAAAATATTGACCATGTACTGGGAATACCCATTATTGGATTTGTTTTTCTTTATCTGTTTGGAAGAAGCATATGAACAAAAGATTAATGAGAGATCACTGTAATCCTATTCACTGCCTTAACTGAAAAGAATTTATATACTATTTCTGTTCCAAGCCTGGGAGCCATTGTCACAGCTGTTTGTATTCTGTAGCTCTTCTAGCTGAACTCGGTGACTCGAGTTAGTGCATTCGTTACTGCTTGGAAGTTGCAGTTTAGTTATCCAATATAACGTTTGTATGGAGGTCTACTTAAGGAGGTCTAATTAAGTATATTATATTCCTGACTAATCCATTTTCTAAAGTAATGAGCTATCAGTGTTGCAGTGTGGTTAATTCCATAGTAAAAACTTCAAAATTGAGACCGGTCTTAGTTTATCTCTGTCTCTGTTTTTCTCTTTACTGTAAAAGCAATTATAAACTGAAATTTGACAAAGGGCATGTGACGCTTTTTCAGCCTGAATGTTATCGAAAGAGCTATAAAAGTACAGTCTGTGGGGAAAAAGAGGGCTTGAGCTTCTGTCACTTATATCCCTAATGTCTAACAATGAGCAGTGGACACTATACAACTAAAATCTTTGAATCAATAAACATAAATTCAAAAGAAACAAAAAAGTCATTTTTTCACATTTCATTTGGAATTATTTGGTCCAGCTCAATGTTTGTTAAGGTTTAGTAATCTTTAGATAATATAGGCCATGAACTTGTCCCTGATAAAACATTCATTTTTTTTTTTCCCAAAAAGAAAAATTTAATTTTAAAAACTGTAGAAAATGTAGAAAATCACTCTGCATAAATAATTTCGTTAGCCAACTGTCCAAATAACCGTCATACAACTGTTCCCACCCTAAATAGATGTTGCTTGATTTTCTTTCATTTCTAATTGTCTAATTTCTCAAGCACTGTCAATTTTTTTACTCTCATGTTCAGTGGAACATAGGAAGCCATATCATACCTGTGTTCTTCCTGAGAGGTGTCGTGCTGAAGATGAAAGCTCGACAGAGATGAAGTAAAGAATCCGCTCAGCATGAACTATGTTACTTAAGGGAAATTGGAAATTTCATCTGAGATTTGGCTTGAAAGCAGGCCTCACTTTTTCACTGCTTTCACTGCTTTCCTCTATGCTGTATGAAGATATTAAGCTCTGCCTCTTTGCTGTGGAAATTATTCTGGAAGCTTTGGGTTCCATCTGTTCAGTGACCTCAGTCAAGTCTTATCTGCTTTTTTATCATTTCTTGAGTTGAGGCGAGGCTAAAGTTTCTAGCCTAAACAAATCAAGTGTTATTTAGTAAGGTTGGGATCACAGTTAGATTTTGGTGATAGTACAGTATTCAGTACTTTACTCTTTTAATCACGTTCTATATTTAATGTAGAGTTAGATTATAGAATTATCCGAGTACCCGTGTCTGTTTCCCATAACCTGTATAACCTGTGAAAAATAGGGGGTTGTGGGAACTAGTCATGGATACAATTATGTAACCGTTTAATCAATAGTAAATGTTAGTCAAAATCTGCAATTTGAAGGAGGCCAAGAATGTTGAGTGCCACCTTTTGTAGATGTGCAATCCTCCATGAAGATGTGCCAAACTTGTTTCAAAATGTTGATACCAAATTGATACCTTTTTTTTTTGGCATCATCTGGTGGTCATGGGGTTGGAACCCCATAAAAACCTGTTCACTAGCTCGGAACCTTTACCCCTTTTAGATAGTAATTTAGACAGTAGGACTACAAAAGGTGGTCCCAATACTCTCAGAAATCCCAGTCAGGTCAGTGCTTATGGACTTCAACAACAAGTTCAGAGAATTTAACATCTGAGTAACTGGTAAAGGAATGTCCAAAATATTGTTTAGCTTTTTTACTATTGAAATAAAAATGACATTTAACATTCTCTGTTAAAGCCAAGAGAACAATCGTCAGCATTTGGAAATCGTCTTAAGGGGGTTGGCAGGGTCTTACTCTGTTGAATACCTTAAAATGCCTCTGTGGAATCATATCACTTTGTTTTATATTTTTCATGTCAATTTAATGTCTGCCTGGAATTTTAGGAAAATTAATAAGTATAACATTTAAAAATGTGACTACTACTAGATATCTGTCAAGTTATTACACTGAGGCAGTTGCCAGGCCATGGGTGAGATTCATGCTACCAAAAGGAAACAAACAAGGAAGTGGGGACATAATGACCTTCTTGCCCCAAACTCTTTAGGTTATGCATATATGTTATATGGCCAAAAGTATGTGGACATCTGACCATCATACCCATGTGTGCCAATTCCAGAAACATGGGCATTAACATAGAGTTGGTCCCCTCTTTGCTGCTGTAACAGTCTCCATTCTTTTCTTTTTTTTTTTAAACTTGTATTACGCACAAAACTATGTACTATGTACACTTCAACTAATACACTGAACACATACATACACTGAATACATTGAATACACAAACACAACAACTACAAAAAATTAATATTTAAAGATATTTAAAGCAGCACCAATCTCGCAGACATAATGCATCCAACAGCAGCCAACCCAGCCTGCGCTTTAGATATATCCTTCCCTAGAACAATTATATCTCCAAGAAGACAAAATCTAGAGGCTGCTCCATCTACTTCTCAGTGGTCTGAATAACTCTTGCCCAGAATGGAGCCATGAAATGACAATCCCACATTAAGTGTAGAAAAGTGCCAGTAGAGCGACCACATTTCCAACATTGATTACTTTGAATTAAAACTTATGAAGTCTCACTGGTGTCCAATAGTATCGATTAATTATTTGGTATTGTATGAGTTTGCTTCTAATATCCCTCACCCCCATCCCCCCTACACGAGAAACTATGACCTCCCACATACCCTCTTCAAATTCCATATCCAAGTCTTTCTCCCATATTATTCTTAAACTATCACTTTTCCCATACAAGTTGTTTGCAGCCATTCTATTAAAAGATGATGATGTTTGTACTAAATTTGATAGTTTCAAAAACCCTAACAAAACACTTTCTTCTCCTCCTGGCTTATATCTGACAGATTTAACAGCCTCCATTCTTCTGGGAAGGCATTCCACTAGATTTTGGAGCATGTCTGTGGGGATTTGCCCATTCACCCACAAGAGCATTAGTGAGGCGCAGATGTCCTGGTGCGCAGTCATCCCGAAGGTGTTGAGTGGGGTTGACGTCAGGGCTTGGGCAACTTGAGTTCTTCCACATTGACCTTGCAAAAAAAAAAAAAGTCTTTATGGACCTTGCTTAGGGGCACAGGGGCATTGTCATGATGCAAAATGTTTGGGCCAATTAGTTCCAGTGAAGGGAAATATTAACGGCTACTAATTTTTTTAAGCAACAGTCCTTGGATAAGGTTTGGGCCACCTTTGTTCACTACTAACAGGAAAAAAAAATTACATTACTAAGTTGCTCATGAGGGTTTTTCAGTATTCGCCCCCTTCATGGCTCTCCTTGATTGCACATTCGCCTCATAACAATATAGAAAACAAAACAATCCTAAGGAAACACACATTTTAAGCTTATTTAATAAACATGTTTTTATCCAGCACCCATACCTGTGTATCATACTATGCCGATTCTGTACATCACCAACAGTGATTCTTTGAGAAATTTCCACTTTTGTAACCATTCCTCCCACTGTGTGCGGCCACCATACACTAGCGCCCTCTTCCAGGCATTTCCATTACAGCGCCCTATTAGTTATGCAAGAAAAAGTCAACCACAATTGATAACTAGACTCAGCTAATTGAACACAGTCAGTTCTGGCTGAAGCCAACCCTGCTGGGTTGAAATCTGACTCATGTTGAAACATACCATCAGAGTGAATTAATTACTACAATTTCTACAAGCGCACTATGTCAAGATCAAAACACAATCCATAGGAGTTGAGGGAAAAATTGTTGAAGTGCATCAGTCTGGAAATAGTTACAAAGACATTTTAAAGTTTTGTGACTCTACCAAACCACAGTAAATTCCATTATCTCCAAACGATGAACACTTGTAGCAGTGCTGAATCTTTCCAGGAATGCACAGCCTGACAAAATTTCTCCAAGGGTTCAGCAACAGCTCATCCGGGAACTCTTGGTAAAAATCCCACAAGAATGTGCAGATGTACAGACATCCTTTGCCTCAACTAAGGTCTGTATTCATAGTTCCAATATAAAAAAGTTCCTGGGCAAATTTTTGACCAGTGCAAGCCTAAAACCACTGTAAACCAAAGTAATCTGCAGTTTGCCTATCATATTTGCAACAAAGCACCTCCAAGACTTTAGGATATCATATGGACAGATCTTTTGAACAGTGGATCTTTTGGTTTCAATCTTGGCTGGTGTAAACATTGTGGAGCTATTGCAATGACGTAAAAATGCTTTGCTGTCATATTTTTAAGGAATCATGAATTCTACTCTACCAGAAAATTCTTAAACAGAACATCCTGGTATATAAACGTGAGCTGAAAGTGAAATGGAATTGGATTATGCAGCAAAGCAATGATCCAAAGGATAAAATGCACATTTGAATATTTGAAAAAGAAACTTTGGATTGGCCCTGTCAAAGTCATGACTTGGACACAACAGAAGTTGTGGCTGGACCACAAATGAGCAGTTCATTGCTCAAACATCTACCATGCTGTAAGAATTAAGACAAAACCATGTATCACGATTATTGGCACAACTGCATTTAGTATTTTGTGCAACCTTTGCCAACATATCAGCAGTAAGTCTTCTCCTGTAATGCTTGATGAATTTGGAGAATACAGAGCAAGGAATAGAGCACTCCTCAATATAGAATGTCTCCAGATCCTCCAGGGCTCTCGATCCTCTCTTGCGGACTCTCCTCTTCAGCTCAGCTCAAATATTTTCAATGGGTCTAGGTCAGGAGACTGGGAGGTCATGTCAAAATCTTGATTCTGTGGTCATTGAGCCATTTCTCGGCAGATTTGGATACATGTTTTGGATCATTTCCCTGCTGATGGATCCAATCATGACCCAGTTAACTTCTTGGTAGAAGCATCCAGATTTTCATTTAAAACTTCCTGGTAATTCATGGAATCCATGATGCCATATAACAAGGTTTCTGAAGGTCTTTGGAGGAGAAACAGCTACACATCACAGATTCTCTGCCAGATTTACAGTGGGGATTAGGTTATTGTATGTATAACTATTCCTCTTTTTATGCCAAACTCAGGTTGAGTGTGTGTTGCCAAAGGCTCTATTTTTGTCTCATCCATATATACCATATATTTGGTTCCTGTTAAGTTCCAGTAGAATCTCACAAACTCGTGTTGCTTACATCTGTGGTTAGTTGAAAGAAAAGGCTTTCTTCTGGCATGCCTTCTAAATAGATAAATAGGTGGTGTCTAATTGTAGGCATTGCTGAATTGCTCACCCCAAAATGCTGTAATCTTCTGCAAATTTTTATATCTCTAAGCATCCTCATTACTGTGCATGGAGACCAAATACATCTGCATCCTCTTCCAGACAGGTTTATTACAGCTCTGGGTGTTTTAAACTTCTTAATTATGTTTATCTACTGGTTTTCAGTTGTGTACCTATTGTTTTTAGAATATTTTTGAACACAATTTTTTTTTTCTTTTTTTTTTTTTTCCTCCTGTGTATTCTCTCTCTGTAATGGGTGACCACTTGAGAACTCTTGCACACTCGGATGAGTTTAAAAAAGTAAAATATAAATGGGCGCATGCTTCAGTTACACTTTTTTCATGAGAAAGTGGTGCAAATAATTTACATGCGGTTTTCATNGTTTTCATTTTCTTCAATTAAACGTTTGATTTCTCTCTTTTTCAGTGTGAGATTAAATTAATGAACCACAATGCTGTTTTTGACAATGGACATGTCTCAAAGCAGCTTTACAGAAATCCAGATATAAAATTTAAATATAAATTTTAAATTTATTGCTAATGAGCAAGCCAGAGGCGACTGAGGCAAGGAGAAACTCCCTGAGACAACATGAGGAAGAAACCTTGAGAGGAACCAAACTCACAAGGAAACCCATTCCCTTCTGGGTGACATTGGATAGTTTTAGGAGCATTGCTAGTGTTTTAAGTTTAAGTCTATTGTATCAAACAGAAGTTATCAACTGTTCAATGATTTAGACTTGAGTGTAAACTTTTCTTAGTAATTGCTAAGACATTGTTCTTAAGCTATCCAAGGAAGATCCACAGCCATCTTTAGGGTGTCTGTGTGGTACCTTCCTCATTAAACCCATGGTGATCTTTAGGCTATCCATGTGGGGCCATCCTCAGCAGCAGTAAATGATTTTAAGGTGATGAAAGCTCAGAGCAGAAGTGGGACATCAGAATGGAATGCCACATAGCTCAACAGAGAGAGAGAGAGAGAGAGAGAGAGAGAGAGAGAGAGAGAAGGGTTGGGTAGAGTGAGAAAAAAACGCAGATTATTAGGTATGATCTTGTCCTGTAATGGTTTAAGAAGATGTGCATTGTGTGCAGAGTACAACCAGGGACTCTGGCAGGACTAGCATAACTGGACAGAGAGCCAGAAGCCCGAGGGTGCCTTGGGAAATAAAGTGGCCAGCCATTCCACCGTCAGTAAACCTTGAGTGAACATGTGATAGTTGGGTAAGACAGCATCCAAACATCCCAGTCTACCAAAACACTCTATGGCCATGAACCCTCCGGAAGAACCTGTGCCTTTACCTAAGAGAAAAGCTAATTAACCAAAGCATATAATTATTCAGCCTAGTATTAAAGGCTGAGACTGTGTCTGAGTCCCAATTTAAACTATTTGGAACTCTGCTCCCTGCTGTAGTCTTCATTATTCAAGGTACCAACAAAGAGCCTGCACCTTTTGGTCAGTATAGCGGCATGAGACCATTCAATGCTTTATAAGTCAATAGTAGTATTTTATAATCAGTGCAGAAATTTATTCATCTTTACCAAGGGTGCCAATTATTCTGGAATTGACTGTCATTTTAAGGGATTTCTCATAGGTGATGATGTTTATTTCTCCTTTTTATAGTGGAAAACATTTGTGCAAAAAACAAAAAGCATCCAGTGAGCAGCAGTATTTCCAGTGGATATGCCATATTGAGTGGAAAAGCATTGAAAAGACACTGGCAAGCAGTTTCAACAGCAGATAATATTATTATGCCCTCCGGTGTCTGAAATGCTAGAAATGCTTGTTTTACTGTCTGTTTTTGGGATATCAGTTCTGGACAATTATCACTTTTTTTTTTTTTTTTTTTTTTTAAATAATAGTAATTCACAAGAAGGGAAAAATCTCGCAACCCTAGTTACATCCATATTCGCTAAATTAAGATACTTTAGTGCAAGTTTCTTAGTACTGAAAAGACAGAATGTGAGCATATTCCACATTTTGTTGAAGAGAAGAGCACTCCAGTGGCAAACAGAAAAACATTAATCAAAACAAGCTGGAGAGATTTCTGTTTAAACAAAGTACAGCTTTCTCATGTCAGTTTAAAATGAAAGATCTGAAGTTTAATTTGTTTAATTATATGCATTGCTTCTTCTCAAGAAGCCCCTTCCAAAATATGTTTTGTAAATTCAGATTATTCTGCCTGCTGTTAACATATTTGGTGAAAGGCCAACAGTCTTTTGTGGTCAAATGAACATGTAGAATGTTCTGTAGATCTGAGGATAATTAGTGTCTCACTGCAAATTAAAAAGCAAACATTAAAAGTAAACATTTGTGCACTCATGTCTGATTTACTCTGTGTTTATTTAAGGATTTATCTTCCAGGTGTTTGTCAGGATGAGAATGCTTAAACAATCCAAACCTGTTGTGAGGTTTTTCTCTCTCTCTCTCTCTCTCTCTCTCTCTCTCTCTCTCTCTCTCTCTCTCTCTCGAAGACGCCGGTATGTGAGACGTGGCAGCAGTGGCCCAGGCCAACCTGCAGATTTGTTCCATATGTTTCCTGAGCAAAGTTTCTCTTGCTGTTTCTGTCAGCCTGTGACCCCCCCCCCCCTTTCCCCCCCTCCATCGCCACCCCTTCATGTCTCTCTGCGCTCACATAGCTGGCCAAATTGTGATGATGAGAAGAAAATTGATGCATTGGAAACGCTTTTTCTCTAACACTCTTAAGTGTACACATTCCATGGTTTTGGAAAAAGGGCCTCCAGCTTTGGCACTCAGACGATCACCTGTCAGCAGTCTTGAATCTGTTTGTAAAAGCATAATGAAATTATTTAATAATGAATGTTTTAAGAGCATAAATTTGAAAGCTTTGTGTGTTTTACCTTTTATTTTTTTCTTTTTGTTGGCATGCCCTTAGAATGCACGAACACTTAAACAGGATCACAGAGAGATTTCAGCAAGGATAATTTGGCATCCCTCAGAAAAGCACACAGGTGTCTGTTTGTTCTGGCCATGCTTTGGGCTGAGATACATGTCTTTTATTCATGTGGTTAATACAAGAATTGAAAACAGAACATGCTATTCAAACTGGTAAATGTGCACAGAAATATCCAGAAGTAAAATGCTGACTGTTTTCTATCCATTTCTCCTTTTGGTCTCATGTTGTTGGGTGTGCACAAAAGGACGTTCAGAACATGGTCCTAGGGGGCGCTATATAAAATCTGCTGCGCTACTTTGCCTGTCCAGATTCATTAAAAAAAAAAAAAAAAAGGTTTTTTTACAGTTCTGTCCTGTATTTATATCAAAATTGTGGCATATAGCCAAGAACTCAACCACAGAAAACACTGGCTGATAAGGCAGAATGCATGTCCCAGGAGAAATAAAGAGAGAATAATAGGGGCCTAAAACAAATTTGTACGGCATTATTGTACTTTTTTAGGCTGTGAACAATCTCTGTTTATGTTTACAAATAGTAACAATCTGTGAAATGATATCTAACAGAAGCAAACGCGTTTCTGTCTAACCTAACTCAAATGTGATTTCAAGCATGTCTATTAAAATATCAGTGGTTAATAGTGTCAAATTCTGCACTCAGTCCAACGATTCCAGGTCAGAAACATTCACAATCTGAAGCAAACAGTCTGGCATTGACATTAGCCAAAGCTGATTCTGAACTATGCCTGATCGATCACAGGTCTAACTTTAAACAAACAAAATCTGTAGCTGTTAATTGTCTTTGGTTTGGTAGGCATTTTTAAAAGCCAGTTGTAATTGTGTTGTTTTAGTGATATAATTTCCCAGCACTAGCAACACAATATCGACATGAATCCCTCAGAGGTGGATCCGCACTGGTCTTGGTATTGCATTCAACAATATGGGGAATCTGTATAAACAATAGCAAAAAGAAACCATTCATTTTATTTGTGCATGCATGAAACTAAGCCATGATTTCAGCAACAGCGGCAAATGACAAAGCAACAATGCAGCAAGCAGCATTCGGTTTTCTCACTTGAATGATTTCTCGAATCAATCCTATGGTGTGTGTCTGTGTGGTCTGGCATTTCTTCAGTTCCTCACTCACAACTTTTGCAGCAAACTATTTTTAAAAATAATGTGTTTTTTTTTCTGGAAACGTTAATCCACAGTTACTTTATATTCGATGAACTTAAAATAGTAGTTGGGGAGCACAGTGGCTTAGTGGTTAGCACTGTTGCCTCGCACCTCCAGGGTTGGCATGTTCTCCCTGTGCTTCAGGGGTTTCCTTCGGGTTCTCCGGCTTCCTCGTCCAGTCCAAAGACATTTGTTGTAGGCTGATTGGCATCTCTAAATTGTCCGTAGTGTGTGAATGGGTGAGTGCCCTGAGATGGGTTGGCATCCCGTCCAGGGTGTCCCCCACCTTGTACTCCAATTCCCCTGGGGTAGGATCCAGGCTCTCCACGACCCAGTAGGATAAGCGGTACAGAAAATGGATGGAAAATAGTTGGACTTTCCAGCTGGAAGGGTGTCCAAACTTTTGCACATGCCATAAATACAATTTTATTGCTTTCTGTTTTTTTAAAGTTCAGCAGATATAAATTAACTGTGCAGTAACATTTGCAGATTAATTTTTTTAAATACTTTGCTGCAGAGTTTGTGTTTACTACTTTTCACTTCAAAATCAAGTGATTCGCCAGGGGTGCCCAAACTTTTGCATACAACTGTATACTGTACACACATTGCTCCAATGCAATCACAAAAGGGGAATTCATCTTTAACAGTCTCCAGGCATTTTTGTTGGTAGAAGATGGCAAGGTAAGGGACTTGATTAGCATTCTTGAACCAGCATAAGAGATGCCAAGTAGACCTCATTTTAGTGTAATAACATTAGTTTTGCACAAGAATGTTATTCTTTGCAACCTTTTGTGTTAAAATGCAAGTTTGTATCTTTCTGAGCCAAACCAATTTGTGTAGTATATAATCATTCCATTTTCAACACCTAAAATATCAGAATTCAATCTGAATGTTGCTCTGAAGCAAGTCGGCTTAAGGCAGATTGATGTTTCCTGTATTTGGCAATGTTAATGAAACAGAGAGCTGAGTTTTTATGGAATATCTGAATTATGTAACTAAGACCTGCATGCTAAAGACATTTTGATATAGTAACATCTGTATCAAGTCCTGCTCAAATTTCACATCTGGTAAAAGCACTGCTTTCCTAATGCTGGGATTTATTTTCAGCAACAGTTGGCTCTTAGGACAAACACTAAATGCATCTTTAATGGTACTGTTATGCATTTTGCCTGACTATCAAGTCTATAATGAAATAAACTAGCTAATAATTATATTATATGCCATGTTATTAATATTTTTATAGTGACTACATGAAAAAGCTAGGACATAAAATGTGAGTCACTTTCAGTGTTTGCTAATATGACTCCTGTTTAAAACTTTAAAACAGTCATTTCTAGCTGGAGAACAGTACTGATATTGTACAGCAGTTCAGCGTTTAGCAGCATAGTTTGGTACATTACGATTGAGAAGATTTAGTTAGATTGTGCCCATTTGGTTTAAAATCTGTATCAGAAGCTTCCCCCCATGAATATTTAACAAATATTAATCACAGTTGGATTAAGAATGCATTATAGTTTGCTTTCTATTAAGGCCACATGAACTTCTGAAGAAATACAGTATTACCTTCTAGTCAGCTTTATTATTTTTGTCTTGTGTCATGCAGGGAGATTTATAGCTTCTCTCTACTGCGGAAAGCTGAAGCAGAAGCTCCATCTGCTGGTCTTAGGATGTCCAACATGAATCACAAATAAGGATTTGCTGAAATTTTAGCCATTCAGAGCACACTGTGTACTTTAAACCCAGATGCACAGTTTAGACTCTGATCCAAAAGAAACACTGACCAACTTTCTTACAATTTGTTTCCCAAATTACGGACAATGTAGCTTCAGATGTGCAGCAATGGTCCATAAGGCCCAGCTGTGTACTTTACATGTAAGTACATGTATACTTCGTTCACTTTATCAGGTGAAAAATACATACTAATTACACACATTTTAGATTTGATCAGTGGGCAGTGTTGCCGCCTCACAGCTCCATGGTCCCTGGTTGATCTCGGGTACCGTTTGTGTGGAATTACATGTTCCCTCATGTCCACATGGGTTTCTTCTGGGTTCTCAAGTTTACTCCCACCTCCAAAAAACATGCCGGTAGGTGGACAGTCTGTGCTAAAGTGCCCTTGAATGTGAGTGTGTGTGCGTGTGCATGGTTCCCCTGCTGATGTCCCATCCAGGGTGTATTCCCACCTCACACCCAGTCTTCCTGGGATAGGTTCTGGATCCATCCCGTTCCTGACCGGGATAAAGTAGTTACTGAAGACCAATGAAGGAAGGCACAATCGAGGTTACCTCTCCAGCCCGTATGTGTATAATTCATTTGTAATTCTTACAGGTTATGTGTAATTGTTGCCAGTAAACGTTCTTTGTAGAATGGCGGCCGTTTTAATAAACATCCAGAACTTTGGAACACATAGAATTTGTTTTAACAAGTCATCTGGATAGACTTTATTTTCCAAGTTTTATTGTGGAGTTTCAATTGCTGTCTGTATTACCCATAATACACTGCAAGGACATGTCAGTATGGCTCTGTGGCTCTCAATCACTCTTCCCCTTTGCACTTTAATGACGTGCTGTAGCAGTAAACCCCGAACCAACAGTTGTGTCGCTGTAAGACCAGCTGAATAGTGTTATATTTATCTTTCCTAAATACATGCCAACATATCACCAATACTTTTCTAAAACACTTCCCTGGTGGCTTAGGCAATCACTTTGCTTGCACATTTGTGCACGTTAGTGTGCAGTCGTGTCTATATTATCACTCTTGGCTGAAAAGAAATGTTCACGTTGCCTTAATTTCCTAATTTCATATTGAATATGGTTTTGTTAAACACAAGGTTTACCCTGAAATGGATTGGCAACTCATTTTTCACCTCACTCCCAGCGTTCCTGGGTTAGCCTCTGGATCTACCATCGACCTGAGCGGGATAAGTGCATACTGAAAGTGAGTGAGTGAGATAAGATTGGTATCATCAGACTCTTTACAGCAATGTATAAGACGTTACATGGGCTTCTGAGTCAAACTATCTATAAATGATAGAACATGATCTATCCATAGCGGGTCTGTTTAGAGCACTGTCATTGACCTGGGAAATCTACAGAATAAGCTACAATAGCTTAAATGATCACATTTTCATTTCGGGTGACTATTCTTTGTTATATAGTGTGTAGATGGACAAACAAAATAACTTCTGTCAAGTTTTTTGATGACGTTGCTTAGTGGAGTGAAGTCTTCCACATAGTGGATGAACTCGTCTCTAAACACAGCATTTCAGACACAGCCTTAATACATTTGATATTCATAAAATGACTAAATAAATCAAGGGTCATCAAGATGCCTCTTTCATCTGAGTCTGAATACCATTGGTGTAGATGACAGAAACATTTGGTTTACCAATTTGTTTCTTTCCGTTTATTCACAAAACACTTTTTTACATTTCAACAAAGGTTTTACACAATTGCGGCTGTAGCTTATTTCATAGTTTACAAGTCTTAGTCTACATTAGAGATCTGCATTGTATCTCTCGAGTACTTTATTCTCATTTACCATAATAATGACAGTGAAACAATTTAAGGTTTGCTAACGATGTCTGATTATACAGTTTAAAAAAAAATTGACTTTAGTTCAGCCATACCACTGATAACCAACAGATTCTGCATGAAGGCATACACAGATTACAGCAACGATTGCACCCAATGTAGCTACTCTATTACCTGTGGTCCCAATAAAAAAGGTTAAATAGTTTCCAGCAAAAATGCCTGGTGAATATTTTGTTACATAATAATCTTCCCAGGGTGTTTTTCAAGTAAACTACTAGTTCGTCAGTGGATGTGGATGTACGGTGCAACCTGACTGAGGGATTAACATCCCAAGTATTAAATGAAAGACATAATCAAATATAGGTTGAGCTGCTGCCCTCCAGTGGAACCCTGCGCTCACTTTCGTCTAAAATTGCCGAGTTGCAGAGCTCTCTGGCCAGATGTACAGCGGAAGGTGGCTGGTTGGATCTGCCAGTATTTCACCGGATTGGCAAATAGGCTGATTCCTGAGTAGAGAGACTTCTTTACCTTGCTTCTTGTTGGGCAGAAGTCATTCACTCCCACACTGGTAATGCTATTAGCATGGAGATACACCACCTAATAGCACATGTTAAACAGAGATGTCACGTTTGGTGGTTGTGCTATTGTGTGACTTTTGTGTCACTTTCATCAAATTTATACACTTTATACAAGGTCTCTTTTAAAAGCACAGTTTAAGTCAGCATTAAAATACAATATGTGTCACTGAGAAATAATGAAAATTGAAGTTGATGATAGCTGCATATACCCTGGAATCCAAACTGGGTCATAGTTTTGTTTATAGGTTCATATACATATTGATAAGCAAAATCACACGAGCAAGAGTATGGTTATGCTGAATATCAGCACGGCTGTGATTCGGCCACAGGCACGAAGCTGTAGCTAATTACGGCTGTGCCGATATTCAGTATAACCACATGACTACGAGTGTGATATTGCTTTTACACAACAGTTCTATTGACAAGAAATTAATATCGAGTAAGTGACATTTCAGACACAATATGGCCACATGTTGCATGTAGCATGTCAGCTAGCCTGGCTAGCTAGTTCACATTTAATTTCCCATAAAAGGTGCTTCAATTAAAATTGGCGTCCCTTCTTCGTTTTTATCTTTCTTATTTTAAGTCAAAAGTTATATTCCTGAAAAGTATCGTTTGCCATGTCCTTACACTACTGTAGTAACTATTTCGAACTAGGAAGTACAATTGTATGTGGTGTACACAGACGAGCGGAGTGACACACACAGTGAAACGTCCCAGTGCCGTTATACTAAATATAAGCACTTTTGGAACGCTGCTCGACCAAATCAAATTAGTGAACCAGATCTTAGTGCTGTAGGATTTGTGATAAACCACAATTTATCTTTGGTGTGCAAATATGTTAAAATGTTTTAGCCGCTATAGTCAGATAAAGAGTATCCTATGCTCATCCCAGAACTCCTGTTCACAATAGGATAATCTCAAACATTGCGTTTCAGCACATATGTACATGACAGTATGTTTGCCTTTGTTCTATATGACCATATTCTGTAACGATCAAGTTGCACTATCCAGCTGCACCCAGAAGAGGACAGTCTGCTTCCTCTTAAGTTTTGTTCCTCATAGTATCGTGATTACTTAAAACTATCACTGTCCGTTCTGTTTGTTTTTCCGGTCTTCACGTGTCCAGTTTTGGTGAGTCTGTGCCCACGGTAGCCAGTGGAACCCGATGTGGTCTTCTGCTGTTGCAGCCCATCCACCTCAAGGTTTGGCATCTTGTGCATGCTGAGATGCTTTTCTGCTCACCTCAGTTGCAAAGGGTGGTTATTTGAGTTACTGCCTACCTGTCAGCTCAAACCAGTCTGGTTATTCTCATCTGACCTCAAGGTGCCTCCAAAACTGCTGCTGACTCACTCTTTGTTTCACACCATTCTGTGTAAACTCTAAGACGACTGTACATGACAATCCCAGGAACATACTCGAACCAGCTCGTTCTGATGCATGATACGACTGTTAACTGTTAACATATTGAAAGCATTCTCATTTATATGTGTGTGTGTGTGTGTGTGTGTGTACACACAGCAAAATTACCTTTGCTTACCTGTAAATACTTAAGCGTGTTCAAACCTGGGGGAATATTTTTCAGCCTGTTGTTATCCAAATGAATTTCTCTGATTTTAGGAATATATGCTAAGCTCCCATTCTCCACAAATTTGATCTGGTTGAAACCCAACCCCAACCTACAGAACATAGAGACAAATATAACATCTTCAGAAATGTCTGTCTTTATGGCCAGGTAGATGCTATGACCGTAATGTTATGTGTTTACCTCAGCAAATGTTTGTATCGGATAAAGTCTTCCACCTCAACTTTAGCAATCTTATTATAGTCCAAGTGAAGCTCAGTGAGAGAAGAGGGCAGATCTGTGAACATAAATACAGTGTAACGAGTAGCCCAAATAAACGTTTCTTAAAATTACTGAGTGCAATTCAGCTTTTCAAGAGCTTAATAATTATAAAAAGTTTTTTTTTTTCAGATTGTTTGTACCATGTCCTAATTGCCATTTGTGCTCTTCTCCTCCTCCTCTGCAGTATCTACATTCTTTCCTAAACCACATGATTATTTTTACGGTTTCTAAATGACTCATTTGTTAAAACTAATTTCAGTATAAACACCAGCCTTTTGGATCCACCCTTGGAGTTTCCTGAAACCAAAATTTACAGCTCAGTATGTTTTAAAACATTTAGTTACAACATTGTACCATTAAGTACATAGTATTTTAACATATTAAGTACTGTTAATGTTTAATACGTTAAAATTCATATTATGATTATGTAGTAGTACAGTTATTTCAGTACTCAAAATAATAATAATAAAAAAAGTTTTCATTTTTTAAAATCGTGTATCCATGCAGTTGTGAAAGACGTTACCTTTTGGTATTGCTGTGAGCCTTGCCTCTGCAATTCTCAGGTAAAGCGTCGCCATATCATTAAAAGCTCCTAGTTCAATCCCACTGTTGGCAATAGGATTAGCGCTCATTTCTGGAGGAATAATGTACTGAAATGTGAGAGATCCTGAACATTTAACACATTAGACATACTATATATGAAGCTGCATGTATATATGCCTGGTTAAAACTGTGTTAAATTACAGTGTGCTTCCAGGTTGTGGTTTGGCTTGAGACTAGTTTGTAACACATGATGCATTTAACCTGCATTGTGCTTTATCAGTGTGTATAAGTTGTGAGTGTGGCTTGGAAGCAGGAAGAGGATTTCCTTATCTTTGCTGGTGTTACATTTGTGTCAGTCTTTTCCTAAGAGTCTACATTTTGTTAGCTTCAACTAAGCATTGTTGTGGGTGGGATGGTCATACAATGGGTAGCTTTACTGCCCCACACCTCCAGGGTCCCTGGTTCAGTCCTACAGAATTATGTGCTATTTCTTTAGCAATTTTGAAAAAAATCTCTCTTGTGATTTGCTTAGTTAGTTTGTCAGTCACAAATGTCGAATGTGATAGGCTAATGTTGATTGATAAACATAATAAAACGTAGAATAAAACACGTACAAATTCAAAAATTGCTCAAAATACAACAATTTCAAGCTCTATTTATTTATTTATTTATTTATTTATTTATTTATTTATTTATTTTTAATCAGCTGCAGCACTTCCTGTGTCCTTTGGTGCCAACATCTCCAGTTTAGCCACATTTACAATTTTTAACCCCTTGCTACAGTGAGATGAGAAGCAGATGAGGATTGTGATTTTTGCTTTTTCAGCAAAAGATGAATAAAATTTGCCTGACATAAAAGGCAATTAACTGAAAGATGACTTTAAGTTACTTTTGATTTCCACTAACTTTGTCTAGGTGAACTTTTACCTTGTGAACCTTGTGAGCCAGTAAAAATAAAACAGTTAGGTGGAGCTGTGGTCTCTTTGGTCAGTAAAAACTGGAGGATCTGCTTATTATTAATTAGTAGTAACACTAGTCTTCAGCCTTTGTCTATTGGTAAAATTCTGTTTTTTTTCCTTGCTAGAGGATGAAAGCTAATGAATAACCATTGTCTTGTGCTTACTTAATTTACAATTTCCCACATCAAGAATGAGAAATAACCCTTGAACTAATAGGGTTAGTACTAATAACTAACCAGTACCCCAGAGCAGGTCTTGCATAATATGCATTTTCTTAGATATTATAAGAATATTTCTTACATTACCATACTTCTATCATTTCAGAAGATAGAAATCCATACCTAGAACATGCAATAATTGCATCCCTTTAAATGCATCCTTTTGGATTCTGTTGATCTTATTGTCGTGGATTCTTAGCTCCAAGATGTTCTTTGGCAGATTTTCAGGTATTTGTGTCAGGAGATTATATGAAAGGTAGAGTAGACGGAGTTTCCCCGTGTTCTGGAAAGCCTTTGGATGAACCTTTGAAATCTGGTTATTAACCAGAAACAAGGCCTGTAGAAATAAAAACAAAAGAAATGCATATGACTTATGGTTACTTAACAGAACGTAGCTTTAGTGTAAGCTAAAACACTGCAGATCAGACGTCAGTGTTTACTTAATACACACGTAGATCATGCATTTGGCATGTTCTGATTTCTTGATCACCTCTAAACTCGTACAGGAAGTATGATAACATCATGCAACCATTAGTTAATAGTGACTGTGTGAACATCAGTCATTTATCTTACATAGAGATGACTCAGTTTTTTAAAGTCGTCCTCCTTGATTTCAGTGATATCGTTGTTTTGCAGGTCGATCATTAGCGTGTCTGCAGGAATGTTACGTGGCACTGATGTCAACCCTATTAAAAACAAACACACGAGTGTTGTCCATCATTCTGCTAATTAGGAATTCCCCGTGGGATGTTTACACCCAGACATTCCAGAAGAAAAGCATCTATTACCTAGATCTGAACACTGAACTACCCTTCTGAAACACTGGCAGCCAAAAGGGCAGTCTGTAATAAAGTTGTCTTCAATATCATTATCATCGTCATCATCGTCGTCGTCATCATCATCATCATCAATCTCATTGTCTTGTTGCATGATGTCATGAATCTTCATCAACTCCATGATGCTTATCGGCTTGTATGGCTTTCCGTGGCACAGGAAAAGTAAGGTGAGCAACAAAATCACTCTCATTGTGGAGATTAGGTCAGGATGTTAGGCCTGTGAATGAGAAAATGCATGCATTAGTACAGATTGTTCATTTGATCACATTATAGGAAATCTCTTCTGCTAAGTGCATTGTTCTAATAGTAGTTGTGATAATGTACCAGGCATTAAAGACTACAACTAATGTTTTTCTTCTATAGGTGTTTTAATAGAATAATTCAGCTGGCTCAGTCAAAAAAATAAAAAATAAAAAACAGTTTCACTGTTTATTAAAAAAAAAAAGGGCTTATAAATTGCACATACCAAAATGTAGAGGAATAAAAATTAAAATATGTCACTTTGCTGTATAAACTGCAGCACCAGCTAGGGGGCAGGAAACACTTATATTCTGTGAAATGTGCTAGTTTGAAAATATTATTTTGCTCCCCGTCTCANGAGCGACTTACAGTAGTGCTTTGAAGTCTATCAAAAATACATTCTGATATTGGCTCACTAGGTCACAAACTAGGAATTACCATCAGCCCAAAACTCTGTTGGGGGGGTCTTTTTTTTTTTTTTTTTTTTTTTTGAGGGAAGATGCTCATCTTCCTTCCATGAGCATCACCCAAACTGTTGCTGCAGCTTCATGTTCAGTACAAGTTAACTGCCAGACCATTTATGTTTATAATAAAAGAATAATTAAAATAGAAGTGTCAAGATTAAATACAAGCAGAAAACAACATTATTTAACAGTATTTGTTTTGAGACCATTACATTAAATAAAATGTGCTCATCAAAGGATTAATGTGATCTGTCAGCTCCTAGGAAAATCAAGAATGTCTAAAAACGTTTAAGTTCTGCAGAGAATATCAAGAACAGACATTAATGATATCGAGTTGTGACAAAAAAATACAATTAACCATATTGCAAATGATTCCTAATGCAATTCTTACTCTTAAAAATATTTCCATTGAATTAATTACTCTTCCTGTTAAAAATACTGCTTTAAGTTAAAACTGTGAGCTATTGGCTACAAACCCTTCCTAGATTAAGGCTTTCTCTTCAACAGGCATTAAATAGAGTTGTGTAAATGGATATGTGTATAAAATTCACTATGTCTCTGTTTAGTCAAGATGCTAAAGTTTGTAGTTCTTGCTGTGGATAACTTAATGGCACATGAAGAGATGATGCTTTATTGTAGTTATTAGAATATTCATGTTGATGTAAAATATCAATACAAGTTCACTCATGGAAATATTCAACAATGTTGGTTACAACTCAGTTCAGTATCAGTTCAGTATCAGTTCAGTATCAGTTGAGTATCAGTTCAGTATCAGTTGAGTATCAGTTCAGTATCAGTAAATCACTGCTTTATGTGAAAGAAAAGCCATACCTGAGAAATAAGTGTTATCCTTGTTACGCTCCAGAATCCTGCAGGAGCAACATTAAAATGTTTGATGATCCCAAACTTCTGCACAAATGTTCAAGAGGAAAAAAAAAAGAATACACTGAAACGAGTTCCTGATTGGACATAAAAAAAAGGAGCTATGCGTGAAAAGACATCACACACCGATCACAGTGTCAGTCAAGTCTTAACTGCTGCTGAACACATAATATTGCTGGTCATATGTTTCTCATCACTGCTTGAAACCCGGCCAAAACTGTAAACTTTTATGTTCAAGCTGTTATTATAGTCCTTATAAAGGGTATTGGGGTAGGTCCTGGCTTTCCTGCACACTCTGAGTGGGCGTCTTTTTGGCATTTTACAATTTAAATGCTTTTTTTTTTCTTTTTTTTTTTTTTTTATTGTTGTGAGAAAGATCTCAAAAGGTTCAGTAAAACTAATAGCCAGCCAACAATCATTACTGTTTCAAAATATTTTGTCTATTTATATAATACCCTGATATTTGCAAAAATATGTTGTTTTATAATGTATATTTTACATTAAAGCAAAATATCCACTATACATTTTTTAAACCACTAAATACATTAAACAGACCTGTTCTGTAGTTATTGTAACTAGATGTTAATTGGAATAAGTTGTATAATCATAATATAAAATTATTCTACCCTAATAATTCCATATGCACTTAATAAATGAAATGACCAAGAAGAACTATAAAATCTAATAAAACTTCAAACCAGTTAATTAGTTAAACTGCCATAATTTGAAGTGGTAATAACACCTAAATGTCAAATGGAATGATTATGAATCTACGCTATGGCTAAAGTCTTGTATAACAGTTTCCAGGGAATATATTACAATGTGCTTACACCAGCACAAATTTACTTAGGGCTGTATTTATGGCATGCTCACAGCGCCAAGTATGGGTAGGTTTGGCCGGGGTACTTGTATATGATGGAAATTTTTCTCAATCGAGTAGATTTTTTCCCCCTTAACCTCACATGGCTGTTTTTTTTTTTCCTTAAATATTAGCAGTTACCAAACAGCTATATTAGTTCATTTAAACATAAAAGAAACTACTCACTTGGACACCTGGACATTCGTGCAATTATCCAATCAGCCAATCATGAGGCAGCAGCACAGTGCATAAAATCACAGAGATACCGGTTTAGTTAACGTACACATCAAACTTCTGATCTCAGTGACCGTGGCATGGTTGTTGGTGCCAGACAGGCGGCTTTGAGTATTTCAGAATCTGAGCGCTTGGGATTTTCAGGAATGTTGTGAAATTGTGTCAAAAAAAAAAAAAAAAGCCCTGTAAATGAGAGAGGTCAGAGGAGAAAGAGCTAACAGGAGGACTACGATAACTCAAACTAGAGTTTACACTTTCTGTAGGAAATGTGAGTAGTGCTTGCCCGTGCAAAATTCAACAAATGCAGCTGCACAGTAGGGGGCGATACGTGTGTGTAAGCGTTTGTTTAAGCATAACTAATGTGACCTATATTCAGTTCAATTCAATTTTTATTTATATAGCACTTTTTTACAAAGGTCATTGTCTCAAAGCAGCTTTACACAAACAAAAGTATAGTGATGTGTGTGTGTGTGTGTGTGTGTGTGTGTGTGTGTGTGTGTGTGTGTGTGTGTGTGTGTGTGACGTCTCTGATGAGNCAGACTCAACAGAGAACCCATCCTCATATGGGTTTACACTGTAGTGTGTGTGTGTGTGTGTGTGTGTGTGTGTACAAAGTGCATTTGTGTAGTCCATAGAAAACAGCTGAAGTGTCTTCGTGGCAGTGTGAAGCACTGCTGGTGGACAGGTCCAGTCCATTTGTGTACACGTGACGTCAATAGTATACCCATAACGAGCGGAGCGTTTTGTGAGCCCACTTATTTTGGTTAACATGCACGTGACATCAGTAAAATACCCATAATGCACATATAATTCTGCACATTGAGTGGA
>CM074964.1:11911344-11925784 GCA_037577455.1 Pangasius macronema | reverse complement strand
TCGCCTACAAGAAGAATACGGAGTTTAGTCAGTGCTGCAAACCAGTCCGAAAGCCTGTAATTTTCGCCCGTTCAACACAGAACACTGCAAAGGTAAAATTAAGAAATTCAGCTAGCCCAATGTTAACCCGGCAGTGTTGTCAACCACTATAAGCGTCACGGTTTACATGCTTACAATGATTCATTACAGACCAAAACTTGAGGCGTGTGCAAGGCAATGGCTGAACCGTCCCCCAAAAGGGTTCAGAAACCACAAAGGTTTCTCGATAGCTATCCGGAGAGATGGCCTTGCCTGCACCAGTCCAGGCTCCCTCATTACGCCTTCTGCACCGTGTGCAACACNGCAAATTGACTGTTGCTTGATGAAGTTGCAGTAATCCCAGTGCTGTGCTGGTCAGGTGCTGATTAATTGTCAATGGCAGCAGCTCTGACAGTAAGTGCCCTATGCAAGGCAAATCAACATTTATATTAATGTGCTTGTTGTACTACATTATCGTTTCTATAGTAACAGCTCATTCACAGGGACCTGTATAGTGGACACCCTACATAATTGAACCATTATGATAACCTGATTTATACATAAAGAAAAATATATAGTTGTTGATATGGTGACAATTTCTGTAAGGAGATGTTTATTTATGGAAGGAGTCTCCAGTGTCCAGTGCACTTCTCTGCCACTGGAGAGTCTTGAGGACGGAGGATTTTCCAGTGGTGCAGTATGACCGGTAATATGACAAGCCGAACGACTGTTTATAGCTGATATGAGTTTTATCCCTATTTAGGAACTAACTTGTTTCACAACAACTGTAACTGTAGCTATAAAACAGACAAATAGTATGATGTGTTTAATAAATAAACATTGTAATTATAATGGCTTGCAGATTGCTGTGGTGTAAGAAGAATAAAACACTCCAGGATGTGCTTAGGAATTAATCAGCTTAGTGATGGTAACAGTAACAAAGCTTTGCATGAGGCCACATCAAACCTCATTTGTAACGCATTTTAATTCTGCTATTGATGCAGGATACGCAAGGGCACAAGCACAAGAACTAACATCCTACACTGTAGAGCAATAATAATAATTGACTGTTTGTACAGATGTGTTGTCATCCTTACCCTGTAGATTGAGAGACTTGAGCTCAGGGATGGAAAGAGGAGGAATACTGGTGAGTTTGGCATTTTCACAGGACACAATGACATCAGAGATTGTGCATCCCTGAGGGAGTGTGTAGCTAATCCGTGCAGATTCCTCATCTGCGTGACTGGGCTCAGATGGTGCGGTTGGTGGGGGAAGGTCTGGAGGGGTAGGCAACTGCGGTGGCATCTGGAAAACGTCCCCTCTTAACCACACAGTCTCCTCTTCCTCCTCCTTTTCATCTTCCTCTGCCCTCAGTTCAGCCCGTGCTCGCTCTGCAGCCTCCTCAAGAGCCCTCAGCATCTCCCTCTGTTCCTTCTCCCTCCTCCTCTTCCTATCTTCCTCCACACGCTGTTGTTCCTCCATCCTCTGCTGTTCCTCTGCTGCTGCTCTCTTCGCTGCTTCCTCTCTCAACTTCCTCATATCGTCTTCCCGCTCTTGCTCCTCCATTTGTTTCCTCAGTTTTTCTGTCTCCTTCTTTTGCTTCTTTCTCCTCTTATGCTCAGCATCTTTCCTCAGGTGCCTCTCCTCTTCCTCCTTGTATTTCTGTTTTCTCTGGCTCTTATCAGGCAGAAACGCAGCATTAGGGAAGCTTGGATCGTTAGGAACAGGGGAATCGCCAGAGTTTTCAGAGGCTTCATAAGCTGTGATTGTTATAGTATACATCAAGAGTCAGAATAAATTCACTGTTTGAGTACTATTCAATTTTTTTGTGATATTAATTTATTCAAAGGCAAAATATATCCAGTATGTATGTCAATTTTTTTTAAACAGAGGGGTAAAAACTATGTTTTCAAAACTACCTGTATAGGTGTTTTAATCAACACTTAATGCAAAGTATACTACTTCCTATTTTTAGGTTATGTATTAAGACAAATACATTTGTAGTTGTTGTTTTTTTTTCCACTACCATGATAGAAACGAAATTTAAATATCCAAATATAGTTTTCTCTGCTTTCTCATTTATAGACTATAAACCTCCCACCACAACCTGGCTTCTAAAGCTGAACTTTCTTTCTGTGATCTCTCTCTAGTGTGAGAGATGAGCATGTTTGTGTGAGCAAGATGTGGAAAAGAAATCAGCAAAGTCCCCAGGAGGAGCTGACATCACTTTTTGTAAAATATGCTTCTAGCCGAACAATTGATTTGTTTAGTATTAAAATGATCAAAATAAAAAAGATTGTAGCTGAAGATCATGTTTTCGTTACATGTAACGAATTCCAGCATGCGCATCTTTAAAAAAACTCTGTGGCTGACGCTCATTTCTATTGAGGACATAGTGCACTACACCTGTACAGTAAAGTAAGTAAATTCCTAATAAGCTGAAAGGTATTTGAGATTATCCCTAACTGTGTGAAAAAACATAGTATGAAGACGAGCTGAAAAATGGCATATTTCATATGGATCCCAATTCAAATGTAAAATCCAGCTAAATGGGGGGAAAAAAACAGTTCTGACCCATTATAATGAATTTACAATATCACCCTATGATTTTGTTTGTTTAATAAACCAACACATTTTCCACCTTTTTTGGCTTATGGCAGTGATTCTCAAAATTTTGTAGCCAGGAAACCCGTTAAACTATAAAATAAATTCCACAGACCCCCTTAGAATGAATTTATTTTATCAACATTATTTAAATTTGTTAAATAATATTTTAGAGCTTTCTACTCCATGGGTAGAACACATTAGGTCACTTGGGTTCACTTGGGTTCTTGGACCCCTAAATATAATAACTTTGATAATGTGGGTTGTGATTTCCACCACTCCCCAGACCCAACTTTGAGAACAACTGGTTTATGAGATTTGTATCTATAGTATAGTGCTGTTCATGGGCTAAACCTAAAAAAAATACAGATTTGAATGTAGATTTGACAGTCCTAATAGATGTAGGAAGCATGAGAAGAAAAAATACGATGCCTACAAAAACATAGCCCAGTAAAGGTTAAAGCAAAGAGAATGAAGGCTGAATGGTTGTAAGTTTGATGTTTTCATATAAATGTTTTAGTAAAAGCTGGTGTTTGAAGTTGGACCAAAGCACTTTACTCACTACTACTGGAGTGGATGCAGATTGGGCAGCACTGTCCAATAGGTTTAAATTTGAGTTGGCATTGTAAAACCGGACACTGCATTTCATCACACACCACATTCCCATTGGAGCATAAGCAGGTGACACAGGGCTTCGGTGACCATACGGTTTTATCAAACATAGTGATGCCCTGAAATACACATTGTCCTGTGTTCCCTAGGGGAAAAGAATGATTGAGTTGGTTTAATACACAAAATAGCATTGTTCAACATGTATGTATGTATTCCAGTTTATGTATTTCAGTTTAAACCCATAAACTGGAAAAACCCATTCCAGTTTATGTTTTTTTTTCTCATTTACTCCTCAATGTGAACACCTGTCAATTCAATTCTAGATTTTTTTTTTATATAGCGCTTTTTACAGTTGGCACAAAGCATCTTTGCTGTTGTCACAAAGCATCTTTATAGACATAAGGATATGGATTTAGAAGTAGATCCCTAATGAGTAAGTCAGAGGCATTGGTGGTAAGGAAAAAATCTCTGAGATGACATCAGGAAGAACCAGTCCTCTACGGAGTGGCTCCAGAGAATGAGAGTATGCGTCATTAATTCCCAGTGCCTAATTCCCAGCCACCAGCCAGCTCTTCCCTAGCATACGACAGCTACCAACCCTGGAGTGTGAAGGCTATGATACACATTCTTCCTCCAAGATACCAAATGCATCCTTTTTCAACTGCTGCTCATTCTGTGCCATCTGCCCTCTTCTGCATACATGAGCTCACAGATGCCTACTATTGGCTAGTATTTTTGTGATTGACAGTGGATAGAGGAATGCCATCCCTCCCACCCTGAGAGCACGGCTAATTTTTTTCTCCCTTGACTTGTGGTCGCAGATGGCTGTGGAATAGTCAGGATTCAAACTTGCTACCTCCAGACAATAGGGCAAATGTGGAACTCTCTTGATGATTTATTCCATTGTGCTCATTAATGCAAGATCAATCGAGCTTTTTTTAAAATTAGCTTTGAGTTCCACTGTGAGACCAACCATGTGATATTGTAAAATAAACTTATCTTGCTGTTGACCAGAATTGCAGTCCTTACACTGTAGCTGTTCAAATTGGACATGCAGTCAGTAATCATGTGGTCAATGTGATACCACCATGGGCAATATGGTCATGTCAACAAATAGCTAGCTTCCCAAGATTTTCCTTTCAGGAAATACCACGAATCCTCAGTGGAAAGCATAGCTTCAACCTAAACCTATGAAGTTTATAGCCATGATAAATCATGTTAAGATTTGCTGAGCTAAGCCTTCAAATCTCTGTTAGCTTTTCTATATATAGTTTTGCAAACTGGACCGTGTGCATCACATATGGTCACTCATTTATATCTGTAGATATCAGAGCCATTAGGAAACACCCAGGAGATAACTTGGAGTTATCTCGGTTGTTTTGAAAGACTCACAGAACTGATTTGCATTCCACAGTGTTTCCAGCAAAACAAATTATATTGTTAAAGACAGATACTTGTACCAAAATAAAGCCAATCAGTAAGCTTTTGCATCTGTCAGGTTTAAGACCCCTCTTAAGTATGCACTGACCTGGAATAACATTGTAGTTCGGCTTTGGTTCCTCTACTCCTTTGTAAGACTTAATGAAAACTGATCCTCCATCATGTCCACCATTTACTGGCACCTTGCCTCGATGGGCCATTTTCCTCTCCCTCCTTCGTTTTTTTTGAGCCACAGGACGATTCGGATTCTGATCTTTGGCAGCACTGTAGCTTAGCCAGCAGAAAAATGACACGGCAAGTAAAAGCCATAGTCTCATGACGGACGTCTGTGGAATGAAACAAAGATCTTAGGCCCCACTACCCTTAATATACCCCTTTTAATTTATAGTTTCACACACACTTCTATAATAACAGGTCTGGAAATAAATAGCAAGTTACGCCATTGTATTTGGGCTTCTGTATTATCTTGTCATCTTGTCAGACTGTCAGACAGCTCAGTGAATATAGTGGCACCATATAGCAAAGCAGTAAGGCTACCCTAAAGCTATTATTTAGATATGTGTTAGGTACCAATTACTTGTTTTTAAGTGTTGTGTTTAGACTTAACAACCATAACACAAATATTTTTGAGCCCAATAACCCTAAAAAGTTCCTGACAAACAGCTGTTCGAGTACACTATTCAGTTTTCTGTATCTTTGTGTATATAGATGTATGTAATGCCTGTATTTTCTCCATATTAGAGCCGAAGTGTCTGTGAATGTTGAATATTCTGAAGCACGCACCAAATCATAACTTCCCCACTGCAGAAGAGCAAAGCAAGTAAAACCATGTGCAACATAATATTCCCATTTTGTACACCCTTGCCAGTGTGTAAAAGATTCCTGTACCACCATAAATAAACCATTTAACCAAAGCATGAGAGGAACATTGGAATATAACATTGCAAGGATGAACTACAAAATAAAACTCTATGCCCGTGAGAAGAACAGTAAGCAGCAGAGATTTGTGATTAGTAATCAAGGCAGGAAGTTCAGGCATGCTTAGGGATGCCGCCCCCACCCCTTTCCGATGTCAACACACTGGATGCAAGCCTTAGGCAAAGTGTCATGTGGTTCGTGTTCGAAAAGATCTGGGTCTGTGGCAAAGGGGAAAAAAGAAGAAAACTGAAGAGTGAGGCGAAAAAGAGTGAACCAGAGAAAGCATTTTGATTAACAAGCTTTTCAGGATGACAAGGCTCAGATGGAAAGAATCTTTCAAAGAGGCAAAAAGAGAGCAGGGTCGAAAATATCCAGCAGTGAGTGAGGACATCCTGCATGACTGTACGTATGGGTTTCTTCTGAACCCAGACAGAAAGCAATATTTACACTGTTGCGTTTCTCAGACAGTAGGAGTGCTGGAACTAAACTTGTTTTTCCAACAAATGCAAACAGTTAACTGCTTTTTCTTTTCTCCACATGCACCATGGTAGCATATATCTTTTTTTTATTATTATCTTAAGTACTAAATCACAAACTCAAACTGTACCCAGAAAGAGGAATGCTAATTCTAGTTAAATTAGGTCTTCTGAAAGAAAAGCGTGCAGATTCATGAAGGTTTAACGGCTTTATTGATGGTTAGAGGAGAGCAGAAATGAGCAAGTCATTTGTACATTACCAGTGGTTTGCAGGCAGTTTTGCGAGGCCAAATATTTCCGCCTTTCCCAGGCTGTGTGGGCTTTGCCAGCAGCGCTAGGACAGTGAGCGTCTGCTCGGCTGCCGAGCTGATAAATGTCTAAAACAGATGAGGCTGAACCCTGAGCGAAGCCGGGACTTGCCTAAGAAGCTTACTCAGTTCAGTATCTGAAAGTCACAGTCGTGGGGTCAGGTACAATACTGCCTCTTTTGGAAGAAAGAGGTCGGTGATTTGCTGTGCCGTAATTACTAGGCTATGGAGGTGCTGTGAACAAAAGAGGTGCCATATGGCTTGTCATTAGTTCTTATGTTCGAACATCCACTTAGGGTAGAAAATAGGTTGTAATGTACATGTTCAGCATTCTCTCAGGCATAGAGGCTCTGTATAAACTGATAAGAACAACCAAGAAGGTGTCCTGGATGTGAATTTTCAGTGTGCACTAAAAATGTGCACTACTTTTGTCCAACCCCATCTCCCGTTTCATGGGTGGGCAAAAGCATAAGCAGGCAGTGTCCAATTTCATATGGAGGGTGGTTATGTCTAGTCTGTAAGTGCTGTTTTGGGTTGTTGGTTTATGGATAACGTGTGCAGTACAGTAAGATTTATCCCTCAGTTTTCTTCATTTATAATATGCAAAAAAAATTTATTATGTCTTTTCTTATTTAAATAGTCTTATAATCTTTTTTTTTCCCCCTAAAACATTTTGCCAAATGTATTTGTACTAGTAAAGTCCGAGAAACTTGTTTATAAAATCTAAGAACACACAAAGCGCCTGACCATCACAGACCATAAGAGTGCTAGGATCAAGGAGTTAGTGCTTTTGAGACATATAATTTCAGTGATGACAGAGGCTGTCTCTCTCTCATGAAGAGACATCTTTGAAGTTCCATTTTTGTGATGAGGTCGTTTTAATAGACAGCAACGGTACTCTATAAATCATCATTACATAATGGAATCTCATTAACTTGAGGATAAAAATCTGGAAAGGTAAAACTGAAATATTTATTAGCTGCTTTTCTTAAAGGGTGAAAATAATCCGATCAGGATAAGTGTTGGTTTTGGAGATTATTGAGAAGTGAATTTAAGAATTTGTACCACACAGATGACAGTAGTATGACTGTTTTGGTCATGTACTGTACTGTAATCTACCTTTGGAATAACAGCCGATGATCATTTGTGAAGGCTGCCTTTGAGGGAAACGTAAGCATTTCGGTAATGAAATATAAGATACACGCCTCTTTTAAATAAATCAGTTACAGATATTTTCTGTGGCCCTGGCTGGAGTAATGACTTGATGGAGGATATGGCTATGCGCGTTTGCTCCATTCATCCACCACAACACGCAATTTCTCAATTAAACTCATTTTTTTGTTAATGGGAATAAATTATGTGGTGTTAAACAGGGTTGGAACAAATACCTCTGGAACTTGTTGTGTATGCTGATACAGAGCAAGGGCACGTCGTAAACTAAATTGACGTGACGAAATATGGTCATCTACAGATTTCAGTTCCAGCTATTCAGCACAAAGCCTGATTTGACTAATTAAGCTCATAAATAAGAAAGTGAGGTCATGTTTTACAGAATTGGAACAAATACTTTGGCCTGGTATCCTGCTGGATAAGACAAGCCAGAGCACATTTTTATAGGTAGTGAACCAACTAGATAGAGGTTTGTGTTTTCAGATTTCAGTTCCAATTATGCAGTACAAAGCATTAAACCTTTGTTTTGTTCCTGCTATATAGCACGAGTAAGATGCATTTTAATAAGTTGAACAGCTTTCAGTATTTGAAACCTATTTTTCAGTACTTGTGGCCTACAAATCTGAGTTTGACTGCTCTGGTACCAAGGGAAGGGGAACTTACCAACTTGAAGACAGTGTCAAGAGAGATTTTTATTTGAACCAATACCACGCTCAATTTAAAGGTTAAACTCATTTCTTTTTCTGTAAGAAGAAATGGGATGATGGTGTGTATGGTTGGAACATAGATGTGACCCTTAAATATTAACTTAGAGGCCAAACATTTTTATGTACAGTGCTCTTTTTGTTACTTTCCTCTAAAATGTATATAGTTTACAAAAAACTCCATAATTAAATGGCACTAATAGGTTTTTAAAACATGATACAAATTAAAAAACGAAATATACTTTGACACATATTTAGACCCTCAGTAAATTTATAGCCTTAAGTCTTGTTGGGTGTGATGCTACAACTGGATTCATCCAGTCCTTTCTGCAGAACCTCTGCAAGTCTGTCAGATTGAAAGGGGACCATCTTGGAAGGAGCTATTTTTAGGTCTCTCTAGAGATTGGGTTTATGTCCGGGAACTTCCTGTTCCCAGACTTGTAACAAAGCCTCTGCATTGTATTGGCTGTTTTGGGTCATTGTCCTGTTGGAAAGTCACCCTTTGCCTCAATCAGAGGCCTTGACTGCTCTTGAGTTTTCTCAGGAATGTGATCTGTTCATCAGGACAAGCCTCCTGGAGCCTACTCCAAATGAGCCATCATGGGCCTTTTACTGAGGTTTTTATTTGACTGCTTTACCATAAATGCTCGATGATGGTTGCTCTTCTTGCAAATTCTCCAAATAAACTTATGGAGTTCCAACAGAGTGACCAGGTTCTAGGTCATCTGTCTGACTAAAGCCCTTATACTCATTTTGCTCGGTTTGGTTGTGTGGCTAGCTATAGAAAGCGTCTTGGGTGGTTCTGGGCTTCATAAAGACAGGTTTGTCTTTCCAAATCATATACTATCCACTGAATTTAACAGAGGTGAACTTTAAAAAAAAAAAATGGAAGGAATAAAACTTTCAGGACTTAAAAGATAATATCAAACCTTTTGGTTCTTTGATTTTGGATCTCATGATTATGGGACCTAATTAAATTGAGGATGTCTAAAGATTTTTGTTCAAATTAAACTAATTCTTTCAGAGTCTCATTAATGGGTAATGGGCAGGACCAGAGCACATTTTCTATAGCTAAGCTTATCTTTACCTTTCAGGACTACTCTTGGTTTAACCATATCTGTTGATGTAGAGGCAATGAAGTGTGCTATTTCTGTTCAGATGTTAACCCATCCTATGACAAATCTAATAGGTATACACAGCTGCTGGGTTTTTTTTTTACGCAAGAGAGAATTGTATAAGATGATCCATTTCAAGTTTTTTTGTCCACCATATACCAAACACATGTGAAAGCATTTTCAAGAGAAGACAATGCTGGGATACAGCATACAGGTAATGTAAGCAAAAAGTCGCCACCATGTAACTTCTGTTAAAGTCCATTGTTGTGGTGATTTGAAGGAAAGGGACTGTCTTTACAGTACAGTACAGATACAGTACAGTTTATTTAGTGCATTCTTAAGCTATGATGTAAGAGCTGAACAGCACAAATAGGGATGCATCGATACCTTTTTTTTCCCCCCAGACCGAGTACAAGATGTTTTTCTGTAGTCGCTGATACAGATACCAATACTGGTCATGTCTCAGCTGCATTCCCATAAGAGCTATTGTTTTGGCACCTCAGGTATTCAGTTATGAATAGATCAATTAACAATTAATAATTTCCTGGGTTTTTTTTGTTTGTTTGTTTGTTTCTTTGTTTTGCGAGATATTAACTGTTCAATGTTTAATAATTAATGGGCCTAGTTCGAGAGCTATCAAATCCCCCACCGAGAGCCCCGACCCTTCTCGGCCAATCCAATCCAAGTCTCCTGTGTACTAATGACCAAAACCTCTTTGCCAGACTGTCATGAAGAGATCATGTCACATCAGACTGGTTATAAAGCAGGTAACCTTGCTCCTGAGCCTATTACTGTAGTATAATTACTAAGCCTGATTTGTCTGTAGCTATCTGCTAGCTGTAATTACAAAACTGTTCACCTAAAAATGTGACATAAGTCAGTGGAACAGTGAATAACTGTTCACATAGGCTTGTGCATTATAATTTTAATGAATTGATTTTAAATGAATTTTGAATTTTGGTTCACTGGGAAAACTACAACTGTACGTAAAGTATGTTTAATTGTCTTCACTGCATCACAATCCCTTGTTATCAATGACCAGTAGTAGCTGATTGTCAAGAACAACATTCTGGGTAGGAGGTGTTATTTTCACTCATGTAGCATTGCCTGTAAACATTTTTTCTCAGCTAGCCTGCAACCTTGCTGCTGTTTTGCTGTTAATAATGAACTTCTCGTACTGAGTTTTACGCTTTAGATAGTTTATCAGCTTCCCTGTGTTGTAAGAAGATGCTGTAGTTCCTCCTCTTGATATTTTCACAAAGCACAGTTTGCAGTCTGCTTTGCTTTGATAGGCATCATTAATCATAAAATACATCCGGATCAGTGTCATTTTGTGTCATCTGTTCATTAGACCAACAGCATACCCTAACTTTATGTCACATAGCAGCAGTAGTATCAAGTATGAGTAAATGAGCACGGTATTTGGTCAATACCCAATACCAGTATCACTATCGCTATCGATGCATCCATAATAAAACTGTGATTCCAAAGAAAAGAACATGTATACTTATGTAGTTCTATAACTATATAACTATATTTTATTGCCCAACTTCACTTTTTTCAGACTGTCCATGAAACTTTAATTTAAATAGATGATATAATTGTGTATTAATATTTTTTTTTTATTTTAAAATAAACTGTCAGATTGCAAGTCTTCTCCTATTACTTGTAAGGTTTTTCCTTAAAACAGCACATGAAACATTGAACAACATTTTCCTTTTCCGTTCAGTATTTTATTGTTCCTGAATCTCTCATCCAAAAGATTATTACTATGGTCTGTATACAACCACAAACCTCATAAAGCTAAGGGTTTTCTGAGAGAATAAAGCCCCAAATGTTGGTCAGAAACTATGCATCAGAAACTATGATTATGTCATCATGATATGTGTCTTTAATTGCATTAGCAACTTGCATAAAACGTAAGATGTCTTTTTCCACT
Organism: Pangasius macronema; assembly: GCA_037577455.1. Taxonomy (NCBI): domain Eukaryota; kingdom Metazoa; phylum Chordata; class Actinopteri; order Siluriformes; family Pangasiidae; genus Pangasius; species Pangasius macronema. Next base: position 11,914,480 of record CM074964.1, on the reverse strand, counting down.
GTGGTAGTCCTGGTGGAGTCTCGTATGGATTTTTTTATATGGAAGAATTCATGTTATGCCAGAAAACTGAGGTACTCTGTTGTGGCATGTCTGGCGTCAGCGCTTTCGGTGAGAGAGCTGTATTTCTTTCCTTCACTTGAGCAGGGTACCTTAGGGCATCTTCCATTTAAAGCACTCACTAAGAGCTTCTGTTTTAAAGTGGTAGTTTTATGAAAAATAAGATTTACACCATTGTCTCCTTACTGCAGATTATTAGCTGATCAAGGAAGACATGCTTTGTTTGCCTTTTCAGATTTGCAAATTAAGACAGCTGACAAATTAAATGAAAATAAAGGCTCTGTTGCTATGCTGTGGTGGACATTTTGATGGCATTATTTGGGTTCAAATTTCTTCTTACTGATCGCCTTTATCCTATATTGAAACATTTCTATCCTGATGGGCGTGGTCTCTTCCAAGATGACCCAACCTGCTTCCACAGGGCATGAGGGCTCACTGAATGGTGTGAGGTAAATCATATTTTATGGCCTTTACAGTTACCAGAATGCAACCTAATTGAACACCTATGGGAGATTTTGGAGTGATGTATCTGACAACACTCTCAAACACCATCATCAAAACACTTTTGGAAGAATGGTGTTCATCCTCCCAGTACATTTCCAGAGTCTTACAGAATCCATGCCAATGTGGATTGAAGTTGTTCTAGTGGCTCATGGTGGCCCAACACCTTATTAAGTCACTTTATGTTGTCACTCTGGATACTATAACCACTAGACATTTACTATCCCTTAGACCCCGTCTCCCAACGTTTAAAGGCAAACAGTAGGGTGCTAGTAGATGCAGATGATTCTCCACTTCCACTGTGAACTTAAACGTGTAAATACAGTCCATCCCTACTTATCAAAAGCATTCATTTAAAAATGAGTAGTTTAAATATGTAGTTTGAAGCATGTGTCTGGAGTCATCACTGAAACCCTTTAAGACCTATAGAGCAAAGGTATTTTTGAGTAATAAAATGACTGCAGGGAAAGAGAGAGATAAACAGTAAGAGAAATACTGTATTGTATTGCAGAATGTTCATTCCTTTCTGACACTTTAATAACTGTTGACACAAATCTTCCGAGGGGACAAGGCATCTTTTCCCAGGATTAGTGAATAATGGCCAGGTTTTGTAGTGATGCCTAAATTGATGGCTTAAGTGGGAAGCTTTTGAAAGCATGAGCTCAGGCCAGTGGCATCATTAGTGCAATGGAAGGTTACTGTTGCTCAACTATTTATTATTTTTAAAGATTGGGGGATAATTGCAGTTAGGAATTTGGAACATATTTAGGTTATTTGCTGTGTACAGTATATGCCATTTAGAGAACAACCATCAGCAGTTTGTACAGTTTATATCTCCAGCAAATATTACATAGATGTTCAGAATTCTAAATCAGACTATTTGCCAGATGAGAGGAGATGGAAATTTTAATTGGATTCATCTAACTTGTGACACTCAATATATCACATTCTTACTTTATACAAAATACAAAGGGGCTAAAATGATCAAAAGTAAAGTGGCCAAGTATAACACACAGTACGTAAGAAGTATTAAGGTTATGAGTAACCACAGTGCTATTCAGTGCTCAATTCTGATTAGTCAGAAAGTGTTTTTTTGTTTGTTTGTTTGTTTGTTTTAAAGTTCCGGCTGCAAGGTTTTACATTAATGCACGCAAGGACTTTAGAACATGCGTAAATGTTGACATGTGAGGAGCTTTTTTGGAAGGAGTCTCCAGTGTCCGTGCTTTGTAAGACTAAAGCTGTAACTTCCAACACAGGAATATCTTCAGCACAGAAGGCTTTGTGGTTTCTTTGTAACATGTCCAGCTGTATTTGTTTTGTCTTATTAACTTCACAAGAGAGACAAAACGAGAGGCTGTTGTACTATATTTCCCAGACAGTAAGTCATTTTCAGTTTGTTTCAGTGGGATTTTAATAATAAGTTTTAAATAGGAAGTCGTAAGTAGCAGGAAGTTTAGAACACTCCGACTTTATCTCTGCATGCATTTACTCATAGATGATATCTGTTGTGCATCACTGACAGTATGTGTGAATTTTAACATATATGAAACGATTCAAGATTGGACAAATCAAACGGCTCTGCTGTGTAAGGGAAATACCTCCAGCTCCAGTGCAGACAGTAATGACCACCAGTGAGGATTTTTTTTTTCTTTTCTGTCTGAGAAACTCTTGGAAATTTTTTTTTAAAAGACTGAATGTCTGCACAGGAAGACTGGGGAATAGATTATCTGTGGTGGGCTTTACATAATAACTAGAGAATGGAAAGACATTGTTTTTTTAAGTGGTTATTGGATGTTTTGTCTGGTTTTATGTTCTGGTTTTGAGTACAAAATACAGAATACACTCATGGTCCCTAAGGAGTAAAATCAGCCTCAATGAGATTTGCTAAATTTTGCTAAAACAGTATAGTGTATAAATGTGTTTGAGTGTGGGTGGGTGGGTGGATGGATGGATGGATGGATGGATGGATGGATAAATAATTGTATAGGTCCCCCTTGTGCCACCAAAACAGCTCTGACCTGTCGGGGCATGGACTCCACAAGATCTCTGAAGGTGTGCTGTGGCATCTGGCACCAAGACATTAGCCACAGATTCTTTAAGTCCTGTAAGTCGCGAGGTGCGGCCTCCATGGATTTGACGAGTTTGTCCAGCACATCCCACCGATGCTCGATCGGATTGAGATCTGGGGAATTTGGAGGCCAAGCCAACACCTTGAACTCTTTGTCATGTCCCTCAAACCATTCCTGAACAATTTTTGTAGTGTTGAAGGACACATTATCCCACTGAAAGAGGCCACTGCCATTAGGGTATACTATTCCTAGCATTCCTGTGGATTTTACTTTGTACAACCTACCTAAGTATTGTTGCAGACCAAGTATACCCCTTCATGGCAACAGTATTCCCTAATGGCAGTGGCCTCTTTCAGCAGAGTAATGCGGCATTCCACACACAAGAAAAGACAAGAAAGACCCACAAACAAGCAGCAACTGAAGGTGGCTGCTGTGAAGGCCTGGCAAAGCATCTCCAGGGAGGAAACCCAGAATTTGAGTTTTGAGAACATGGGCTCCAGACTTCAGGC
>CM074964.1:11896982-11911244 GCA_037577455.1 Pangasius macronema | reverse complement strand
TGTCATTGTCCAAATACTTCTGGACCTAACTGTGTGTGTGTGTGTGTGTGTGTGTGTGTGTGTGTGTGTGTGTGTGTATGAACTCTATTTTTACACTAAATTTAGCTTTAAATATATATATAAGCTAAATTTAATTTAATGAAGTGAGTTCTTCAAGGAAACCCCAACATAAAGTTAGTAAGGTGTTGGGCCACCATGAACCATCCATGTTTAATGTGCCTTGGCACTGGTTCACCAAGTTTTTGGTATTGGACTGCAGGCATGAGAGTGCTAACATGTTGCTATAGGTGTTCAGTTGGGTTTAAATGTGGTGAGTGTGCAGGTCACTGGATATGATTTACATCATTTTCATCTTGATCTAACCATTCAGTGAGGATGGGGGTGGAGTCATCCTGGAAGTGACCACTCCCATCAGGATAGAAATGTTTCATCATAAAAGAAAAGGCGATCAGTCAGAAGAACTTTGTACTGACTTGAATTTATGCTTTCCTCTAAGGAGACAAGCATACCCAAACTCTGCCAGCAAAATGCCTCGTACAGCATACCAGAGCCACCCATTTTACCTTTCGTTTTTCATCTATCTATATCATGTAATGGTTAGTTCCTTCTCATGCCTGTCCACACTCACAAAACAACAAAATAAGGCTGACTAATGGATTGATTCTACTTGCAACTGGAGGTGTGCATTGGGCTTGGGGACCTGTGGCACCCAACAAGTTGTGGGAAAAGGAGTTTTTTACCCTCATGTGGGTCAGAGATGAAGCTCACAGGTTACAAAAGGTCACGTTGCTTTATCATGGGAGTATACTCATTCATTCATTTATATTTAGTAACTGCTTTATCCTGGTCAGGGTTGCTGTTTTTTAATTCTGTGTATTTTTCTTTAAAGCCCAGGGAGCTGGTACAGGGAACAGGAACTGAAATTTGAGAAGCAACAAAAAAAAAAAAAAAACACATTAGCTTAATTACCTCAGGTATTAGTAAAATGTACCATTTTGCTGAAGTGCTTGAAAAAGTGTAGTTACTCAGTAATGCATTGTGCATCATCACGTTCCTCAGCAGTAAATGTGCAGGTCTCAGTTACTTACTCCCTGAATATATGTAGCGTGTGTACCACTAAACACCCCTGAACTTGCTCTCACTTGTTTGGCAGGAGAAATACCCAGATGTGGTTCAGCTTCCTGAGGGCAGCAGATCTGAGATCATGGTGATCCAGAGTCCACAACTTCCTGGGTAAGCTTTTTTAACCTTTGGCAATTCCGAATCCAGATCTCTGTGCCTAGAAAGGGAGCGTTTCTAGGTAGCGTTTACACCCCTGAGGTAAAGTCTGTCCCATTCAGAATGCAACATAAACACAGAGATCCTTTAAGGATTGTTGTTTTGGTCAGAAAGAAGAACCGATCTGTAGCTTCAACCAATAATGAAAGTCCCAGATGCACCACCTTTCCAGTTAAAGTAAATTGAGAGCTCATACAGGTAAATGTGGTCACTGTGGAATATAATATCATAACCAATGACATGACAGGCAATTGTGTAGGAAAATGTTATATCAACACACCTAAAAATCTGTTACAGCACTGAAGGAAGTAATACATTTGGCTTGATCTTGCTTGGTGAGATTTTGTGTCTGCATTTCTCCACTTCAGGTGTATGATGAGCATTTTCTGGAACATTACCGTCAGTAAAGAAGGAACAGTCAAGCCGAAGATTGACCTACTGATGAAAATGCCTGAGCAAGGTGAGGATACCATTTACTGAGACTTTTAGCCTTGAAAATGGAGTTCAAGGGTGGACACATGATAAATCCATTGTTTAGCCCACCAGGAAAGTGAAGGCTTCAGTGTGCAAATGACAAGGCTAAAAAGTGGTAGCGAACATGTAGCATGGTGAGCTAGTTAGCTAGTTAAGTGCAATAATACAGACACAAAGGAGTATGTCACTTCCCACATCGGGGACAACCTCGCTGTAGTTTTTAACTTTTGCCAAGAAAGGGTCCAGGTTTTCACAGCATGTTTGCACCCTTGACAAAGAGCCAGGCTGAGATGTTTACTCTTCACATCAAACATACATTATTCCATTCTGGCTGGCATCTTTGTTTCTCATCATGTTGGGCTAGAATGAGAGTTATAGGACAGCTTTACACTGTGCTTTGTTTTACTCAGTTTCATGTTTTCTAGTAAAACCTGATTCAGAACAAATAGTGTGCTAAGGTTACAGCATCGAAGTGGCTCGCACCACTATGAAGGGCATTTTGTTTAAATTTACTGAACAAAAACTTTATTTTGAACGAGAGACAGAAAAAAACCCGACTTGTCTGCCCTACAACTATGAATTAAAAAAAAAAAAAAAAACTAATAGCCCAAACGTATGATCTGCTTGTCCCATGTGCCCTGGATATCCACGTGAATTGATTTTAATGGTCATGAACCAGTGCTTTTATGGTGTACACATGGGATGGTTCAAGATTAGGCACTGATTCTCCAAATCTAGCACAGACACCTTTACTCTAAACTGTCTGATGCATAATGGCCGACCCTGATCTCTGACCCCAGCTGTTTACCAAAAACGTGATATGAGGAATATTTTAAACCTGGCTTTGTACATAATACAACACCGAGTTATTTTCATGTATAAGTAGAATCTTTTTTTTTTTATGTATACTTTGATATTATTGTCTGTGCTGCAGTACTGAGACACCATATTAATGTAATAGTGTCAAGCTGTTGTTTTTCCATTTATAAATATATTTTTAAAAAAATACACAAAATGTAAAAATCCTCAATGATGAAGCCTGCTGTCTTTATTAACAGCTCAAAAATTGGATACGGAAACCGTGGTGGAGTCGGCACCGGAATGCTTTCGCAGTCTTCTGACGGCGTTTGGAGTGGAAGCTACAATCGAAAGTTTAATACAATCTGTGTGTTTTTGAACAATCAGGCAACACGACGCTTCAGGCATGTGTATACTTTCTTTATAATTTTATTCAGTATAAACACCACTGTATCATCACCCATTAAGAAATGTATTAATGCCGTCTGGTCACATTCTGTCATCACATGTACACGTGTGCACATAGCGTATGTAAATATACATCATTAGACAAGAGCTAGAAAAATAAATAATTTAAATAGAAAAATGTGACCGCAAAATCCACTTTGTCTTTTGAAATAGTGAATAGTTTAGTCCTTACTTTATCTGTATCACAGTGATTGTGATTTCTTGAGAGGATTAATAGTAACCTGGGTTTCAGTTTAGCAAGTACACATCCTTTAGTTCCTTGTAGTGAGTCAGTCGATGTTTTGCCCCCTGCAAGTTAACCGATTTGTTTCCACACGTCACAGACTTGAGATTTGGCCTTAGCCACACACACGTACACTGCCACTCAAGAGTTTTCACCTTCTAATTACTCAGTGTATGGGTAAGTTTTAAATCCTGTAGAATTAACTCTAAATCTAATGAAGGAATGGGTGTAAGTGAATTAACAGGGAAATTGGAAGATAGTAGTAGAACATGACATTCGTTGTGATAACTGATATGAGCACATGCTCTACATCTCTATACGCTTTGCTCATTCAGTGCTCCTGTGTTAGATACACTGAAGATTTAGGTCTTTAATATTTTTCCTCAACTTACTTTTTTTTGTGTGGCACTAATAGTGATTAAACTGTAACAAACTCCATGTGTCCAAACTTTTGACTGGCAGTGTAGATCAATCTGTGTTGCTTTGTAACAATGAAACTTTCAGTCTTCCCTAAATAAATGTCTCTCTCTTGCATTAGAGTAACAAATGACATCCGAGTTCACTTTAAACTACAAAAATGGTCTATTTTTACTCGTTCACATGTAATGATTACCGAACTAAAAATCTGCAGCACAAAGTACACTTTCAGAGGTACGGTAGGAGGAACAGTAAAGAGTTTGGCCGATATTAAAGGCTGTCCATGTTTAAATCCATGAAAATCCTCTGAACTGTTGCTTAAGGCCTCGAGAACTGACACGCGCTAATGCGCAGTAAAGTCAAATCAAGTTATGGAACCGTTCAGTTCAACTAAAAAAAGAAAGAGAAACAGAATTTTAGTGGTTTTTTAAAAAAAAAAAAAAAAAAGCATTAGACACAGCAACTGCTAGACCACATCTGAGCTAACCCTAGTCCTTGACTGTGATGTATAGTGTCGCGTTAAAGTGGTCACACGCAAGAAGTGTAAACTTTGTGGAAAGTTTACGTTTGTCTCTATAAAAGATTTGGCTATAGTAAACGCTGTGCTTTCTGCTGTAATTAAATGGGTCAGACATATGTACTGAGCCACAGGCAACTCGTTAAACTACTTTATAATAACGAACAAGCCATTAAAAATTTAACAAACTCCTTTAGGTCACTCAGTTTTGGAAAGTGCCATAAAGTCGCTATACCCTTATGTGCAACTTGTGTTGAAAGCCTTTGGTCCACGTGTAAAACCTACATTAACCACTGCCTCGTCTGCTGTAGGGCCAGACAACAGCTCAGCTCCGGGTTCTCCCAAACTGCATTTCTCCAACATTTAAAAGAATAAGGTCCTTCCTCCCCCCTCCTTCTTTTTTTTTTTAAACCGGTCTACATCCACTGTTTATTTTCTTGGTAAGTGCATGTGCTACACTTAAGGTGGCTGGAGATTACACCAAAAAAAGTAAATGGGAAAAAAAACCTGGAAAAACGTTCGTAAAAACATAAATTAGGAGCAAATTAAGCAGCAGACACATGCAGTGGTTAAACACTGTCATCAGCATGCCATGTGCATTTTTGTTAAAACTGGAAAAAAAAATTTAAAAATTCACAAGCCACCTCATACGTGATTTGAGAAGCTTGATTACTCAACATAAATAATAACTGACTATGGTACAGTACTTACTGAATGTACAAAGTGTGATGGCATTGAGCTAAATGCATCAACAAGCATTCAGCCTTCAAGCCATACTGTATAACCTGTTAATGTCAGTGGTCACAGACCTAAATGTTATGAAGTAGTAGTCTCACGTCACATCAAGTATCCATCTTTGTTAGTCAACTATCAATTTAGTCTCTACACAGAGACACCATCACTCCATGCTGAGCAAAAACAAGTGAAGAAAGCCACTTTTGGCACTAGAATGCTGTTGTGGGTCACATGACCACCCACCATGCCCTTCCTCTCTCTGGGCCTTTCATTCCTTGAAAGGTTCAGTCACATTCTCATTACAGAAACATGGCACACATCTTAATGGGGGAGGACAAATGAATAAGAACTGAGAATAATACACAAGGATGGTGCATTCCATGTTCAGGTTCTGTCTTTGCCACTGTTCACATGAGAAGCAGCTTGTAGAGCAGGGACAAGAGGAACGTGAGGTTCATACAGGGTGGAAGAGCAGCGTGCATTCCTGCCGCTCAGTGTAAAGGGTGGAGGGAGTCAGCTCCTGCGTGGCGTTTGTGCTCTTCAGGTAATAGTTGACGATTTTGGAGTCGAGTTTATACTGGTTCGGGATGCTCTCGTACGGCTTGGGGTCCAAATCCAGGATGGAGACGGAGAATGAGAAACGAGATTTTGTAGGCTGGATTTCTAAATGTGGCTGCAGTCTGTAAGAACAAAGCAATTAACAGAGTTTAAGTACAGGTAGAGTAACAAGCCACGCCCACCTTAACTTCATCCACTGAGAGAAAGATGGCATTTGGGGCATATGGCATTTAGCAGACGCACTTATCCAGAGCGATTTACAATTATCTCATTTATACATATACATTTGTCCATAAAGACAGAGATGTTACTCATATAGGAACAAAAATATAGAACAACTTTATTCTCATTCAGAACATTCAGTTCTCGTCTCTAAAATCATTCCGGTCAGCCTCAGACCCGCTCGATTCAGCAGCAGGCTCTAAAATCCCGCTGTGTGTCCTCGTTCTACATAGATGACCACAGCGCAGCCTAGTGGCTCCTGGCTCTTTACACAATGCTACAATTTGGTGCAATTTTGTTCACCATGACAACCATATTTATATGTTTTGTTTCCAAAGATCATAATTGAAGCACCAGATTTCACTTCATGTGCCTGTTAGTTTTAATGTTTGTATTTAAATGAGCCTTCATTAAATGTGATGTAGGCATCAGCCTATCAAAATATTAATCATCATTCGGATCTATTTCCGATTCAGAGTTTTTAACGACCGTAGAATTTACTGTTGGTTTAAATTGGCATTACGAGAATATAATACAACAGAGCTAGCACCTTTAAAGCACCGGCAGCTGTAGGGTCATGGAAAATCAGTCACTAAGCAACAACACAATGGCAGAACAATGGCACTCTGACTGGCAAAAATGTCTTATGTATTAGAAGATAAACCATGCAGTGTTACTCTTAATGGTTAAAAGTCAGGAGCAGACGAGACGTTAAGTTGACTAAGCTGTTTAAATGAGGCCATGTAGTTTCCGGGGATGAGCAACACATTATGGCAGAGGGAAACAGCTCGTCATGTTTGCAAAGGACCAGCTGTTTTCCAGTCACTGCAGATGATCATATTTGTGTGGCTGTCTGCAAAAACCTGTCACATGTTGCCATGTCTGACCTCTAGCAAGCAGTCAAAAACAAGACACAATGTTGAGAGTTTTCCCAGACCACCACACATTTAAAATCGCTGATAACGCACACAGCACACACAGCGAGTGATACTCACTTTTCATCTTCTCCACAAGGTGCAAACGTGATCATGATGGAGCAGTCCTTAGCAGTCATTGCTACTCTGTACTGAAGAACCTAGATTTTTTCAGAAGGTGGAGTCAGTATGTGTCACCTTCAGAAACTTAAAAGAACAGATACATTTCACAGCGTTACCTTTCCGACTGCATATTCTATAGAGCCGTCGTCTTCAGGAGGACACGTTTTCACCTTCTCCAGGAAACTCGCATCATAAGGACCGTCTATCTGTAATCTGTTCCTGAACCGCACAGAATATTATCAGTGTATTGGTTCATTAGATTCAGAGTATTGCTTTTACTAATGTTTGGGTTAAATGATTATTTTTTAATTGCTTTAATGCTTAAAAATACTGGGTTGGGTAGGTTGGGGGAATCACTGTGCATACTGACACCACCCCAAGGTAACCATAACTCATTACACTGTTCATAGAGCATCCTGTGTGTTTACACCATCTAGTGCTTACAAAGCAGCATTACAGTCTAGCAGAGCATGGTGAAGGTTTACAACTCACCTCTCTTTAGGAAACTCCTCCAGATACTGCTCCACTCTCTTGTACAGTGGGTAGAGGCCTTCAATGTCAAGGTTGTCCATCATCTGGGCTTGGAGGATTTTGGCAAGGACACAGTCTTTGGGAAGACCAGGACTGCCTACAAATACGACAGAAAGATTAACTGGGTTCAATATTGAAAATTTAAAAAAAAATTGTCTGTAGTTCTCTTATTGGTCACCAAACAGAGGAAATATGTACAGGTTATATACAGGTGTAACAGACCTCACACATGCACATGTGCCAGTTTTGTGTTTCATTTGGTGTTATAAAACCTGCTGCTTATTGAAGCAACACCTAGGCAATAATTCTATAAAGCTTGTAAACTCATCACAGAGTGGAACCTTAACATTAATGTTATTAACATTTTATTTCATGAGTTTTATTTATGTAATACAGATGAAAAAACTAAACTCATTCTGGCTCCAAGCAGACTGTTTTTTATCAGTATTATTTATGCTTCATCAAAGATGCTCTGCATTTCATACATCATATTACTTATTCAGTTTACTAAATGCTTATTCAACATTCAGATGATGTACATGTTTGATCTCTATTTGTTGCTTTTATGCATGCATTTTTTCTGCATTTTTCCTACTTTTATGGTTTAATTTCAGCTTTGGTATAATGGTACTAGGAGTTGGAAAATATAACCATGCTGCTACCTGATGCCAAAGTAATTACAAAGCATGTGATTTACGGTCATGTGATTTACGATCTACACTTGGTGACGCAGCGGCACTGTTCACGTCCTCACAGCATTAAGTGACATTCACTGGATGGCATACCAGAACCAAAACATCCCTAGCCATCAGGTTGCCATGTCCACCTGTAAAATGTTTAAGTTCATGCCAAATGTGTCTGAGTGGCAGCACGGAAATGTTACGTACATGGACAAGCCGTTAGTTTCTCTTTAATCAATGATTTTGCATTGTCCTTGTGATTATCATCAGCTGTGTCACAAAATAAAACCTCACACAGAACACACTTTCAGTAGGTTTGAAGGCTACATGAGGGTTTCAGTCAAACACTGATCGTAACAGGGAAATATTATGGTTAGTAATACTACTCAACATCTAGAATAGTATGCAAGAATTTGATTTGAGACAGCTCAGGATTCTTCACTGTTGTGAACATCATGTTACATCATGCTGTACTGTATCCCCTACTGTTCATGTTGGTACTGGACCTTCTGCACGCTTCACTTTCCTTTTTACAGATCGATGCACAGTCGATATATCAAATGAACATAGGATACACGTGGCATCTTTCATGTTCACGTGACCTTACTGGGCTCTCTCCTGCCAAATGTATGGTGACAGGCTAGCAACAGGTTACACTATGACCATATGATGTGTGCGTGAAATGTTTCCTTTGTGTGCGTGTTTGAGTGTTAACGAGAAAGGTATACAGTATGCATATAGTGTATTCATTTTCTTAAAGTAGAGGCATAAAAGTATATTATAGGCAGAAAATTCCAATTGTTGTCAAAACCTGATTTTTGGAAGTTTGCCCGAATTCAGCCACAGTGACTGCTGAAAGGTTGTTCCAGGCGCTAAACATACAAAATAATACAATTCTAAATATATATGTGTGGTATTGTTCAGGCACAGAAAGGCTAAGTGAGCAGGAAAGAAGTCACTTTAGCTTCTGTGATTGGGGTAAAGCTGAGTAAGCAGATAGACCAGAAGAAAAAAAAAAAGCTCAGAAATCTCTTAACTGGAGAATGAATGAATGAATGAATGAATAATCTAGTGTTAGTAGATGATAAATTCAGCACAGATGATATATAGCTAAGTGTAAGAAGCTCTCCTCACCGTTGCGTAGCAGATCTCTGTGCAGTGGACTGGCTTCACAGAGCACTCTGCTCTCAGAAGGCTGCATCTTTCTCTGTTCTCCGGAGCGATTGGAGTCTCCGCTGCTCAGCAGAGCGCTGCAGATCACCTGAATGAACTCACTGAGGACAGTTCTGCTGGACTGGTGGCCATTGCCATGGTGGAAGTAGGGCCACAGGTGCTGGACGAGCTCATTTAAGTCTGGTTGTTGCTTGGCATCTTCTTTGCAGCTGTATATCAGTTCTCCACCCTGAATTAAAAATATACATACAAAAATGTAATCACTCTAACCAGGTGTTGGATACAACAATGTGCAGACACAACTTAGGCTACAGCACAATAATTGGGTTTCGACTACAGGCGGTCAAATTCTTCTAAAACAATTTTATTCATTTAAAAGATGCAGTAAAAAGCATTTGAATATTACTAAAACTTTGTCTTTACTGCCAAAGACAGAAGTAACATTAAAAAGACATTCATTTATTCCCTTTTCCTCCAACATCAAGCAACAAAAAATAGAGTTTGGGATGTTTATGTTTATAGACTTAAGTGAGATTTTTATAGTGTTAAGTGAATAAAAGTGAAACAAACATTGAAATTCTGAATGTTTTGTATTTGATTGTGTAAATTCTAATAACATTCAAATAGCTACATTTGTACCGACAGCCCCAGTACATGCCTTCATCTTCCAAATACACTACCACAGCCCAGTGTCAGGAAATCTGCGTGTCCTTGTTCAGTTTGGACCTCCTCCATTTTACACCAGACCACAGCACATCCGACGTGCTCTCATGTTAATCAAAGTGGCCTTAACACTGGCAACGGGGCCAGACAAGTGAAGCTATGCAGGTACGGTTGTGCTTTATAGCCAGAAACGTTACAAAATACAATAATCTAAACAGCACATGGGTGATATTTTAGTCTGTAGCCTAGACGGCCCACTGCAGCAACTGTTCCTTCTTGCATAAGCAAGTGATGATGCAGAAACGTGAGCATGTTTGTGCTTTAACACCAATAATAATGCCGAGAAGAGTACCAGAAGGTGAAACAATGGGAAAGAGTGGCATCAATGCAAGCAGCACAGGTAAAACAGCTATTGCAAGGTTAAAGTGTTCTCCTCCCTCATTAGCTGGAGTTGCTTGAGTCATCATGTACAGAAAGGCACCACCACCAGATTCCAGTGTCACCAATGCAGCTGGTTTCGTCAGCCAGGAACCCGGGGCCTCGTTTATCAACCGCGTGTACGCATAGTTTTGTGCGTAAACCGTGCATAAGCAAGCTTCTATGCACTGAAAGGAATCTTTCCAAGTTTTGCTTATGCGTGAGGGTGTGCATATACTTCTGCACACTCCCGACCATGCGTGTGCAAGAACTTCTAGTGGTAGAAAAGTGTAATAGCAGGTAAATTGACTATTCAAAGCTTCTAGATCATGTACAGTCTATCGTCCCAGCAGAACAGAGAGTAATCACTGATTTCAGTGCTCACAAGATGCAGACACATGACAAAGACAGATGACAAGCCATTTTTGTTTCGCTCAACTTCATGCAAAGGTATCCTTACTTCATTGTCGGTGAGGTTTTTCTTCTTAGACCTTTTGGCATGTTCCATGTCGTCTGAAACAAGCAGCAGGGCGTTTCTTTATGCAAATGAGCATGGCCATGCACGGGCACATCAATTTAAAATGTGTGGGATTGATCAATGGCCACTGTATACAGCTGTACATGCGTACGCGTGATAGATACTGTATGGGTGATAAATGCGTGTGGGTGGGTCTTGCACACAAATGTAGCACTAGTTTTATGCACGCTTTGATGAAGTGAGACCCCAGGCCTTTTGGATGCAAATGCTTGGAACACCAGCTTCACAAACAAGCAGTAACTCAATCAGTGGGAAATGTAATGTGACCATGTTCTTGAAGGTCCCATATTTTGAAACAGAATCCTAAACTCTCAACGACTCAACTACTATGGTTTTAGAACATAATACACAGAGCTGTTCTTGAAGATGGACACTGCAACCTCTAGATAACGCATCACACTATCTCCTCATGATCTCAAATGTCAAACAAGCAGTATGCAGTCAAGTTTGCAGTGAGCTACCCGACACTATTTCAGTGTATGTACTGGCAGATACGATTAGATCAAGTTCTACCTGCTAAATTCTGCATTATCTGATGCAACATTTCACAAATAGAACAGAATAACCGGTCAGATAGCATGTAGAACCAATAGCACTTTACGACTCAGCCATACCATGCTGTACTCAATCCTAATCCAGAACTATTCATACCCTGTCAGAGGTGTAAACACTGCTAACAATGAAGTCCTAGTAGGCAGAGAGAGAGTGGGGGGGAATAAAAAATTACCACAAAAGCTCTATTGTGAGTCAGTGGATGAGACGACTAATTTCCTTTTCCTATTGTGCACCAAGCAGCAGGCCACTACTTAATAATTAGCAGCTCCTCCATTATGTTTACCAACCAAAAAGCACACAGTCCTGTCCTCTTTTTCTACTCGCTCACAAGCCTGACCTGTGAATCCATGAGCCTCTAAGTCAGCAAGAAGCGAATCACCTTTTCCGCCAGGCAAAGTGTATGTGCGTTTGGTCTGACTGCTGCATTAGTTAAAAAAAAAGCAGAAAAGTGTCTCCCATATCATCATCGCAAGTTGTAAAAGACATAAATGCTGGCACCTCTGTCCTGCTCAGCTACACTAACAGAGTAGGACGCATTCTCTGAAGCTTGTGCGGAGGTGTGTAGATGAGCACAGGTACTTAACTAATCCAGGAATTGTGTAATTAGTAAAATACTACTTGAAACAGGCCCTGGAGATTTATTTGCAGAAACTTATCTATATAAAAAAAATTCTCTATTGGCTATGGGGTATTTATTACATCCAAAATGGAGGAATGATGACATCTGACCAATCAATGGTCTATTTGTTTAACCACCTATGCCCCTTTTGGTACTCTTGGGTCCCTAGCAACAAGGGTAGATCAGATTACCTCTTTTCCATCGTCAGGTGACCTGTACTCTATTCATTTAATTCAATTCAATTCAATTTTATTTGTATAGGGCTTTTAACAATGGACGTTTACATTTCTAGCATTTGGAAGACGCCCTTATCCAGAGCAATTTATCCCATTTATACAACTGAGCAGTTGACGGTTTAGGGCTTTGCTCAGGGGTCCAGCAGTAACAGCATGGCAGTGCTGGGATTTGAACACACACCCTTAAACAGCAGTCCAACATCTTAACCAGTGAGCTACCACTGAGAGCGTACAGGTCACCTGGCAATGGAAACATCAGCAAAATATTGTGTACTGATTTGTTTTTGTGCTACATGATGCCACACTGTCCAATGGTAAAGCCCCATAATACACCTTTCTTTGTTCAATCGAGTTTACCCACTATAAACATTCGAAATCTCATGACTGTGTTACAGGTCATGATAGGAGAAATTCATTACTGCCATTTTATAACTAACGGTCACAGTGACGGTCACACTTTATCAAAAAAAAAAAAATGCGCTACCTACAGCAGGCAGATTCACATAATAGTTTATTTTGTTAAACTGAGCTCAAGAAGACGTTAGGTGAGTGGTGGGTTCTGACCCTTTACGGTGGTCACTGTCCTCTGACCGTGGTCCCAGACCACCACTGTACTG
The DNA here is from genome assembly GCA_037577455.1 of Pangasius macronema. Lineage (NCBI taxonomy): Eukaryota > Metazoa > Chordata > Actinopteri > Siluriformes > Pangasiidae > Pangasius > Pangasius macronema. The sequence goes on along the minus strand of CM074964.1, from coordinate 11,898,488 downwards.
GTGTGAAAATGCCTGGGTAAACATTTCAGTGTGTTCTAAGCGATAACTTGGTCCATTAAACTCCACGAGCCATTTAACTTACCTTAAATATTTTCAAATTGTTTTGTGGTTCTTCCAATAGGTTCTTGATTGCAATATACATTCTCTGTTTGCTCCTAGAAAAGAAATACAAATTAGCACATGCAGCTTCTCCTTCTCAAGATATATTTTGGATTCCGTTCCCTAAATAACAGGATGTATATTTATACTCGTGCGAGAGGCTTTAATGAAACCCAGAGATGGGCATCCACCTTTGTATTTCTATTTCGTTTGTGGGTCATGAGGTAAATTATTAAGCCAAAAGACAACTATTACAAATGTCTGCTGAGGAAGTGTGACAGGATATGTACGTGGCAGAATAATAAAAGCCTGACCTAAGTTCATTCATTGACAGAGTAGTGGAGTGATGGATCACTAAATGAAAGCCCACGATTAAGGAAATGAATCCAATAATAATGGTGCATTTGAAGTGTATTTAACAGGTACAAATGATGAGAGATTAAAATACAATCACTTGCACACAAAGCTTTGTTTTTCCATGTTTGCAATCTCCAGTTCCTTAACACTGTGCCTCAGCGTGGGGTATCATTGGTTGTGACGACAATGTAATTGTGGTGAAAAGACAATTATGTCAGTTTAATCGTGTTTATTTGTATACACAGAGTATACAATTTATCATTTAATCATCAGCTGGATACTAATGACTATTTTAATAAAAATGTGTTTTAATAAAAACTAAAATGTAAAAAAGAATCTCTGTGGAACCAGGAAACAGCCAAAACATTTATTGTACACTTTTAAATAATGTGCCTAATGTGTGAATAGTTGGATTGTGCGTCCATGACTTTTGTCTTTTTAAACCATTTAATTTTTCAGACTCTTGGGAAGGTGTAGTCCCATGAAACCGGATGAGGTTGTAGATTTGTACGAGTATTGTGTCCCAAGAGCTGCTTCAGTGTCCTAGCTTCATCCCCCTGAGCCTCTCTCTTCCTGCCAAACAGCCCGATAATCCTTAAAGACCTTTCTCTTCAGGCAGTATACAGGACCACACACACCATTTAGGGTTGTATTGGTCTTTTTAATTACCACTAAGACCCCTCTAGCACTTGCACAATCTGTTGTTAATCTCTTGTCTTTCAGATGAATTTTGAATCTTTGCAGGGTCACTAGATGCTTTGTATCGCTGTGCTTTCAGCTGTTTGCATGTTTTGTAAGTCACTCTGGATAAGACTGTTTGCTAAAGGACTAAATGTACAACTACAGAGTTGTTATCTCATTACCTCCACCTTGTCTATTGTTTAGCATTTTGGTTACTTTTGCCCAACCATATTACACACCTACCTTGTTGGTGTACATTATACACTATAAGGACAAAAGTATTGGGACACCAGACCATGACACCAACAGGGACTTTAATGACATTGCATTCTAAATATATAGACATTAATATGGAGTTGGTCCGACCTT